>OY728133.1:820392989-820654313 GCA_963277665.1 Viscum album
TACCTTGGGCTCCGATCTTTTGTCGGGTTCTTGATTTCGATGCTTGCGGGATTTCTTCTTCTTGTGCTTCTTCATGAATTTTTGCATTTGGCGGGCTAGATTCTCCATTTCCGAGTCGCCGCTTGATGATGAAGAAGATGAAGATGATGAGGAGGAGCTTACTTCTTTTTGTACCTTGAGGGCGATGTTCTTTGGTGTCTTGATTGGTGTGCCCTCCTTTTGATCTTGCCTCCTCATCGTGATCTCGTACGTCATTAGGGATCCGATGAGCTCTTCGACCGGCATGTTCTTTACATCCTTAGCTTCTTGGATAGCCGTCACCTTAGGTGCCCATGAGCTCGGAAGGACCCACAGAATCTTCTTGACCATTGCTTCAGCTGAAACATCATCACCAAGAGATTTTCTACCATTGCAAACGTCAGTGAAGCGTGTAAAAATTTCAGAAATAGACTCATTTGGATGCATGGAAAAAGATTCAAAATCTTGTCGAAACATATCTAATCGAGTATCTTTTACTTTGTTGGTCCCCTCATGGGTCACTTCTAAAAGCTTCCAAATTTCATGTGATGAGGTGCATGTGGACACTCGATTAAATTCATTTCGGTCAAGGCCGCAATGTAGAGCATTCATGGCTTTGCCATCAAGCTCGAAATTTCTAATATCGGCTTGCGTCCATTTGGATTCTTCGGGGGAAGACAAAGAATAACCTTGCATGACAATTTTGTAAATAGGATATCCTATGCTTCTTAAAAAAGTGGTCATGCGGGTTTTCCAAAAAGTATAATCGGTTCCATCAAAGAATGGAGCACGATCCAAAGAAAAGCCTTCGGGAGCGTAAGAGGTTGAAGCGGTAGAAGCCATCAAAAAAGATCTTTAATTTGAAACCGGTTAGGGAATTATTCAAATACTCCCTCTGATACCAATTGTTGGGTCGGAGAAAACGGGAAGTGATGGCAAGAGGGGGGGTGAATTGCCTTTTAAAAAAATGATTAACAAATTAAAATCAAAGTTAAAAATGCAGCGGAAATAAAGAGGCAATCACACAAGAAATTGTTAACGGAGTTCGGCCAAAACCCGGCCTACGTCTCCGCTCCCAACTCAACCGTTGAGAGATTCCTACTGCTTGCTTTTCAATGGTTTTAGCAAGAAACCCACTAGGCTTTGAGGTAGCACTAGGACCTATTACAGCTTGCTTTTGATGGTTGAGCAAGAACCCACTTGCTTTTAATGGTTTAGCAAGAACCCACTAGCCTTCTTACAGGTGAAGGCTAGCTCACCTATGACACAAGCCTTTTAAAAGGAAAGGCTTGAAGAAACCTCTTCACACCTTAATGGTGATGTGAAACCCAAAAGAAAGAGGGGATGAGAAAAGTTTGGGGTTTGTAGGCACAAACCCAATTTTAAGCTCAAAATAAATAAAATGATAAAAACCGTAATTGGGAAGACTTGGGTGCCAATGGATGATGGAGTTGATGTAGCATGCTCTCCCAAGCTTCTTGAGGTGCTCCTTGGAATGGAAATTGGTTGGAGCACTTGAGGATCCTTGAAGGTGGAGCGCCGGAGGTTCGCCAAATTTTCAACAATATGTCCGGGCGCTTGGTATGTGATCCGATTAGTGTCTGGGGCTTCCTTGGCCTTTATTTATAGGCATGGAACCCTTGGGGAGTCTTCGGAGCTGTTGGAAAAGGCCTCGGAGCCGTTGGAGGCCAAAAGAGGGTTGACTGGTCAAAGCCAACGGCTAGTTTGACTGGGCTACCGGCTGGCCGGTGCTTGTCCACCGGCTGGCCGGTGCCTTGGAATGTGGAGAGTGCTTCTGCCCAGGAGCCACCGGCTGGCCGGTGAGAAGGCCACCGGCTGGCCGGTGGTGAGACAGTAGGTCTCACTATTGCATCAGGTTGCCACCGGCTGGCCGGTGACAGAGCCACCGGCTGATCAGTGGAACCTGGCAGTGGGCAATGCCTCTGCCAGGTCCACCGGCTGGCCGGTGCTATCACACCGGTTGGCCGGTGGACTGAATTTCAGTCCACTTGATGTGCTTCATGGCCCATTTCCTTGGCAATCTTTTGCCTATAAAACAAAAACACTTAAAACAATGTTAGACAAAAAATAAGGTGATTGTGATCATGAAAATCAAACAACGAGGGGTTCGAGATGTACAACAATTTCAAGAGATTTATTTGACCAAATCAAGGTTCCAAACTGTAGAGATCTAGTATGAGCATAGACTTTTTTATGACATGGTTTCTTATGCCTTTAAGAGCATGGGGAGTTAAGGTTGGGAATTCAAGAACTATGATGGAGATGTGCAGAGTGATTTTTTAGCTCAAGGTTTTAGATCTCTTGGATTAATGACATATGTTTTTGTTTGCCCAGATGGGAAGTCGATAGAAGTGGAAGCTACCCAAGGCATGGTGACCCGGTATTATAGGGATCATTAGAAGGGCAATGATAAAAGTGGTAGTAGCATGACCTCAATATTTTTTTGGTCTAAAGTATCTTATAGCATGCTCGTGCAGTAAACTTGTGCTTCCGAATTTGTTGGGTTAGGAGCAAACATAGCAACGCACAAATTAAACCATAAGACTTGGTTTGATATTGGAGACATTTTAGAAGAGGGTCCAACGGATTTGGTTGGCTTAGATGCATCAGTTTTACATATTGGAGACTTTGGAATGGGCGTTGCAAAACAGGAAGATCTTGGAAATAGACTTGGCATGCGAATTGACCTTCATGATAAAGTGCATTGACCTTCTTGATCACATTCACCACCTTGAGGACAAGGTGAATTTTAAGGGGGTGGTAGTCAGAGAGATAATTTGGAATCTGTAGGAGGGAAAACTAGAATTACATGGGGGGACCCAGGTGGAATATGACGGAATATACTGGTTGGAATATACTGGAATATGTTGGGACAGTTGGTCTCCCCTAACCACCTAGTAGAATATTATGGGGGTAGGGACCATAGTTGTTACAAAACCCAGGAGGGGGGAGGCTATTAAATAAGAGGGATAGAGAGAATAGAAGGGAGGAAAAATATGTTGTACGGTTGGATTGTAAGCTTTGATTTAAGCCATGAGGCTTGGGAAGAAGTTCCTCAGGAGCTCACAAGTTTTTTCTCATCCTTTTGTCCCTCTTGATCTCTAATATTCTTTTTTCTCTTCCTTTTCTATAATTATGTGGTTTGTTATATATATAAAAACCAAGTGTTAGTCCTTTTTTATCACTCTCATATCCTCAAGATAATTTTCACTCACCTCAGAGGTAAATGGTTGCATAGGTTGGACTTGTTGAAGGTTTTTGATAAAATCTGTTGGGGCGGTCATCATCTCAAATAGCTTGTCAAAATCATCTCTAGAAACTGAATTCTCCTTGAGTTGTCTGATATCATCCTTAGAAGAGATCATCTCTTTCTTCAACTCAACATATTCTCCTTTGAGACTATCAAATTCCAACATCATAGGTTAATAAAAGGTCTACATGTTATTTTCTACATCAGAACTTTCAAAACTCTTACTCACATATAGAGAATCATCATGCACATGGTGAGGTGATAGAAAATTTTTTTGAGTATGGGAAAGAACACCAGCTTCTTCCAAAATCGTATCTCCATCTCCATCACTAACATCGGGTGATCCATAAGGGATTGGATCAACTATTTGATGCCCAAATTCAGCTTTTACTCTTTCTTCAGCACTTGGCACTGTTTCAACAGGCCTCTCCATAGGAGATACATCTTTTGTCTCAACAAATGGATCAACATAATGAACATATTCAGCAGCTCTAGCAACTTCAGCCTCATGTTTCTGAACTCCCTCTTCCACAACAGGTTTGATATTTGGCATTTGAGGCTATAGTCTGGTAGAAATTGACTTATGTACCTCCCTAGTAGGAACCCTCTCAACAGGTGTTGCATCCTTAGGTGGGGAGGTAGTGATTGACTCCCCCAAAGTTGGTATTGGAGTTGCTCCAACTTCCTGTCCAACAGGCTTTAGAGAGTTTGAGGCTTCATCCCAGTTGTAACCAAATGTTTTCAGGAGAACTAAAAATGGGGTATAACTCTTGTGACACTTTACTATTTCTCTCTCATTGAGCTTAACTTCCTTTTTCAGCACTAGAGAGATAAGTCTCCCATAGGGATAATAGTTCTACTTTCCTTTCCCTTAGCAATAGTGATGCATAAAACACATCATATATCAAGGAAGATTCAGCTTCAAGTTGGTGATAAGGACATATAAGAGATACATGTACTGAAACAACACTTTCTCCATCTTGACAACTCTCTGAGCAATCTGAGTCTGAATGAACATTCAACTTTCAGATCTTTCACAATTTTCTTCTCAAAAGAATAGTTTACAAAAGAAACTAGAACACTTCAATTGGTCCCACTGTACACATACCTACTAGAGTCTGGCTAAAATTGAACACACCCTCATGAGGACATGAGGAAAGTGAGAGAATTCAACCATTTCAATAGAAGAAACAAGCACGACACCATTCACATTCAACATCGTCACAACCTCTGCTTCACCAAACTAAAACTCTACATTCCGCATAAACTCATTTACTTCCTCAAAAAGAAATCACGATTTTTTCATCAAATACAAACTCTCATCCTTGAAAGAGAAAGAGTTTCTTCAGAAACATTTTGATTCCTCTTAACCAATCCATATCCATGGCTTTCCGATCTAGCACTCTACACGGTTCACCACTTGACTTTGCTTTCTTAGAAGAACCAGAACTACCATCATCTCCTCGCTTGGACTTCCTCATCGCTAAGTATCGTTTGGAGGAAAAGTGAAGATAGAGAGAAGGGGGTAACAGTTCATCTTCAGGAAGAAGATACATAGATGAAAGGTGAGGAGGCCGAGGGCTGATTTAGTTTTTAGGTCATGTATCTGATTTCTAAGAGGGATATGTACCCGATTTAGGGTTTAGGGTCAATTCTAACTTAAAATAATGAAAATAAAATAAAATAAATCTAATTTATTTTCTAAAAAAAATTAGGATTAACTAATCATATAATAAGCATAAATTTTTCAAATAAACTAAAAAAATCATTTAATTTTTATAGTTCATTAAAATATAGACATTAAAAATAAATTTGGAAAAGAAAAGAAAAGAAAATAAATTCATTTAAATTCAACCAACCCCATTTCTCTTTAAATAAAATCAAAATGATTACACGCATAGGGCTTAATAAAAAACCACGCTCCAACTTGAAGACAACAATCTAAACTGGTGAACATGTAAATGTTAATAGATAAAAAAACAATATTTTGGCATCATCAACCAAACACTATGATAATCATCGACGCTCATGCGCCATAAAATCAAAAATCATATATATAACCAATAATGAGGAAAAAGTCCCATTTATTGGTAATTAAAAATATTAATTCAAAAAATATATTTTTCGACGTAATAAAATTCCATTTATGTGTAATTAAAAATATTAATTCTAGAAATAGAGTTTTAGGAAAACTATTTCAAAAAATGAGGTTGGGGATTTCTTGAGAAGGGAAGGCACTACCCAGAGCCTTTGTATTTTTTTCCCAAAAGTGTTACTTGGGGTGGCACCTTATTAACATTATTTCATGACTTGGGTCACGCTCTCCTCACCCCCCCCCACACACACACCAAGAGTTGATCCATAGTCATGCCGACCCTTATTACAATTTTAAATGTCCATGTGAGGCCCATAAATTTTTGAATTTTTAATTTGATTTTGTTTTTTTATTTTGATTTTTTTTCTTGGTTCACTAATTAATAATTCAATTAATAATAATTACTAATAATAATATAATTAATAATAATTAATAATGTAATTAATAAATATTGTTAATAATTAATATTAATTAATAATGTAAGTAATTATTATTATTAACAATTAATAATAATATTGTAATTAACAATATAATTAATCATACTTAATATTAAGTGCTAATTATGTTATTAATTATTATTATTAATGATTATTATTGTTAATTAGATTATCAATAATTATGAAATATTTTTAATTATATTACCCATTACAAAACAAAATAAAAATCAAAAATCAAAAAAGAAATGTTAAGAAGGACCTGCCCAAGGTAGATCCTTGGAACCCGCTATCCTGGGCAAAACATTCTTTCAAAAAAATCAAATAATCTACCAGGGTAGTGCTTCAAATATGGCTCTACCTTGGGTTCCCTTCTCTTAAAATCTCCTCCCCAAGGAAATAGTTTGACGTAAACCCTATTTTTGGAATTAATACCTTTGATCTCCCCTAAATAGGACTTCCCACCAGCAATGAACAATGACTATAGAAACAAAATACGAGAACTCTAATGAATAAAATCCAGAGACAAACATATAAAATGAACATTCACCTAATAATGGGATGTGAGAAGCTTCTCCTCCCTTACTCCCCCCCTGCTTGTTATCGTCTCCAGTACCTCCTTTTACAGGATGCTCCAGTCATATGGGGGGATATTGACATGTGTTCTTTTTACAGGTGGTACCATCCGGTCTTCTTGAGGTGATGGAGGGAAATTTAGTCTCAGAGCCAAATGGGGCATGCGTGAAATGATCGGGCTCTGCGCTAGGGATTTGGTCGTTCGGGCCTGGTGTGCCGAGTTGTGGAGTAGGGAGAAATCGTCGGTGTCGTGGCGCTCTGGTCGAGGCCGAGGTTAATGGTCTAGGTCCACAGTTGAGGTTGAGGTCCCCAGTCATTCTTGAGGTTGGCATGTGAGGGATCTTTAGCACATTTTCGTTCGGGGTTCAGGCAAGGTGAGACACTATTTAAAGTTTTTTGTCAAAGTTCTCCTTATAATGGATAATGATGAAGGTATTTTGGGTGGGTTTATTTAAAGTAGTTTTTTTCTTAGTTTTGTTGTAAATATTTCCAAAAATGTTTTCTGAAGTTTGAGGTGGTCTTTTTACTAGAAGTAATATATAGTTTTGTTGCATTGCAGCCCTTCTATTGGTGGTTTTTGCCCTGGTTTTTGCAGTGAAACTTCCACTTGATGTCTAAGTTCCTCTCGATGTCCACTGGAGGTTCTACTGGAAGTTCTTGTGATATATAGTTTTGTTTCATTATGGCACTGCTAGTGGTTTTTTCCAGAGTTTTTGCAGTGAAACTTCCACTTGATGTCCAAGTTCATCTCTGTGTCCACTGGAAGTTCCACTGAAAGTTCCCGTGCTATATAGTTTTGTTGCATTGTGGCACTTCCAATGGTTTTTGCCCTGGTTTTTGTAGTGAAACATCCACTCGATGTCCAAGTTCCTCTCGATGTCCACTGGATGTTCCACTCGAACTTCCACTCGAACTTCCACTCAAACATCCACTCGAACTTCCACTCGAACTTCCACTGGAAGTTCCACTAGAAGTTCCCAGGATATATAGTTTTGTTGAATTTCGGCACTTCTAGTGTTTTTTCTTGGGTTTTTGCAGTGAAACTTCCACTTGATGTCCAAGTTCATCTCAATGTCCACTAGAACTTCCACTGGAAAATATATTTTATAATTTTTTTTATTTAAAATTTCAGAAAAATAATTTTATATTATATATATATATATATTTGTAATAATTTTTATTTAGTTACATTTATATTTTATACATGTTTGTAACTTCCATTGGAACTTCCAATGGAAATTCCACTGGGACTTCCACCTGAAGTTCCACTGGAAGTTCCATTGGAAAATATTATATATATATATATATATATTTTATAATTTCATAAAATTAATTTTATATTATATATATATATTTGTAATAATTTTTATTTAGTTACAGTTCTATTCATATAGTTTATACATTTTCAAATGGATTAAATCCTATTATAAAGTTAATGTACTTTTCTTGAACTATTTTTTTTGTTGCAGGGTGTAGCATTGTTGTTGATGGAGGTGTTGATATTGTATAAGCTTCTACTAAACCGGTTGTAGGGATGATGTTCAAGTCACTTGATGAAGCACAATATTTTTATGTCACATATGGGGGAGTAAATGGCTTCAATGTACACCAAAAATAATCTAATAAAAGGAGAATGGATAAATCAATTGTCACATCAAGCCTTTATGCATGTAGAAAAGGTCATAGGAATATTGACAAACATGATGGCATGGTGAATTTTCCTCAGGCTAAGACACGTACAGGTTGCCTTGCTAGAATGGGGGTTAGTTTATTGTCTTCTGGCTAATATGCATGTACTATATTTGTTTAAGAACATAATCATCCCTTGAACATGCCTGAATCAATTCATATGATGAGGTCCTTAAGAAAAATAACAGAAGCATAAGCAGCTGAGTTAGATGTGAATGCTTCTGCGGGTATTAAACCAAATGATTCTTTCTCATTAGCGACAACTATTTTAGGGGGGCAAGATGTTATTGGGTAGACGCGTGTTGATCAGTTAAATTTTTTATGGTCTAAACAGGAAAGATATTTTCTTCATAGTGATGCATGTTTCATGTTAGAATACCTAGAAAGGCAAAGCCAGGATAATCCATAATTTTTTTATACTATGCAGTTTGACATTAATGGTAAAATTAGTAATATTTTCTGGGATGATCCAAAAATGAGAATAGATTATGAGTTGTTTAGAGATGTTTTTTTGTTCGACAACACTTTTAGCACTAATAAAGAGTACATGCCGCTAGGTGTTTTTGTGGGGTTCAATCATCATCGAGAGATTGTTGTTTTTGGGGAAGATTTGTTATATGATGAAACATTAACTTCGTTTTCTTTGTTGTTTCAAAAAAAATTACAAGTGAATCACATAAAGAGTCCTCAAACTATTTGTACTGATCAGGATGTAGCAATGGGAAAATCCATTTCTGTAGTTTTAGTGGGAACTCGACATTGCCTTTATTTGTGGCATTTGATACAAAATGGAATTAAGAATTTAGGTAATTGGATTAAATATGGATCTAGTTTTATAACTATATTTAAGAAGTGTATGTTTGAATACCATGATGAAAATTAGTTTGATAAAGAGTGGTCTTCCCTTAGAGCAGAATATGGAGATGGGAAATCGTAGTGGCTAGATGATGTTTTCGTATTGCGAGAAAAGTGGGTGCATTGCTTTTTGAAAGATGCTTTAACATTGGGTATTCACATCACTCAATTAAGTGAAAGTTTTAATGGGTTTCTTAAATATTATGTTCATCTAAAGTTAAGTGTTTTTGATTTCTTTAATCATTTTGAGCGCTTGTTGGAAAAAAATCAGTATCGTGAAACAAAGGCAGAATTTGAGATGCGGACGAAGTTGCCTCCTAATCTTTACCCTTACCATGCATTGATGTGCCATTTTTCTACTAGATATACACCAAAATTATTTGATTTATTTCAGCATGAATATCAAATTATTGGTTCTTGTTTTTTGATATCTTGTTTTGAAATTGGAGTTCAATTCAGTTATGTTATTGGAATGGTTCATTGTGAAGATCAATTTTGTGTATCATATGAAGCTTCAAATGAAGCTTTTTAATGTTATTGTCAAAACTTTAAGTCCATTGGGTATCTTTGTTGTCATATTTTAAATTTTTTTGATCAACTTGATGTGAGATAAATACCTAAAAAATAATTGATAAAACCCCAACTTAGGTAAGAACCTGTAGTAGGGAAAAAAACAGTTGCACATGTGTATAAACATAGAATTGTTGTTGTGTCAAGATGATTAGGTTCTTTATCTCCATTTATTACTTCCAAAAGGGATGATTTTATTTCCTTTTGTGTCAACAACTTGACACCAATTTGAAATCTCCTTAAATATAGTGATTCCTTCGTTGGTTTGAACGAGTAGGATTCATCCATTTCTATTTGACCTTTGGTTATTGCAAAGATCCTTTGGATATCAACTTCAGAGAAATGTCTTTCCCCTCCACCAAATTGGAAACTAGTTGTTGAAGAATTGTAGTTATCCAACACATACATAACAGAAATATTGGATTTTTTTTCAATTCAATGCTGTTATTGTATTGGATATGAATGCTTCAAACATATTCCAAAATGAAGTAGTGTTCAAAGAATTTCTATGACCATATTTTAGTTGATCTTTTATTTCTTGTAAAATTATTTGTAAGGAGGTCAAATTTGACCTAAAATGCACACCTGAAAATAGAAATTAAGGAATTATTGGGGCCATCTCAAAAATTAGAGTATAGAAGGTAGGAAAAGTCTAAGTTCTATTGGGACTTCAATTTAAGTTCCAATGTAACTTCAAGTGGGAGTGCCACTAGAATTTATACTAGTCCCACTAGAAGTCCCACAAGGAGTGCCACTGTAAGTCCCATGAGGAGTGCCACTAGAAGTACCACAGTGAGTGCCATTAGAAGTCTCACTGGAAGTCGAACTGCAAGTCCCACTAGGAGGGTCACTGGAAGTCCCACTTGAAGTCCCACAACCATTGGAAGTTCCAGTAGTCCCATAGGAAGTGCCACTGGAACTACCATTGGAAGTGCCACTGGAACTTCCAATGGAAGTTCCAGTGGAAGTTCCAGTGGAAATTCCTATGGAAAATTAAAAGAAATACTCATTGAAATTGTGACACATATTTATTGTAAAAATGATTGAATTTATCATTTAAAAATTCCACTGGAAGTCCCACTAGGAGGGCCATTGGAAGTCCCACTAGAACTTCCAGTGGAAGTACCACTAGAATTCACACTGGAATTCTCACTTGAAGTCCCACTTGAAGTCCCACAACCACTGGAAGTTCCACTAGTACCATAGGAAGTTCTATTAGAACTGCCACTGGAAGTCCCAATGGAATTGCCACTGGAATTTCTAGTGGAAGTTCCAGTGGGAATTCCAATGAAAGTTTCAGTGGCACTTACATTGGAAAATTAAAAGAAATAATCATTGAAATTGTGACACATATTTATTGTGAAAATGATTGAATTTATCATTTGAAAATTCCACTGGAAGTTCCACTGGGAGGGCCACTGGAATTCCCACTAGAAGTCGCACCAGAAGTCCCAATTGAAGTCCCACAACCACTAGAAGTTCCATTAATCCCACAAGAAGTGACACTAGAACTTCCACTAGAAGTCCCACTAGAACTGCCACTGGAAGTTCTAGTGGAAGTTTCAGTGGAAGTTCCAGTGGGACTTTCAGTGGAAGTTCGAGTGGCACTTCCAGTGGAAGTTCTAGTGGCACTTAAAGTGGAAAATTAAAAGAAATACTCATTGCAATTGTGAAACATATTTATTGTAAAAATGATTGGATTTATATTTGAAAATTACAGTGGAAGTCCCACTGAACGTCCCATTGGAAGTCCCACTAGAAGCACCCCTAGAACTTCTAGTGGAAGTCCCACTGGCACTTCCAGTGGAACATCGAGTAGAACTTCCAGTGGAACTTACACTGAAAGTTTTACTAGAACTTCCAGTGGAAAATTAAAACAAATAGTCACATATAGTAACATATTTATTGTAAAAATGGATGTATTTAGCATTTGAAAATTACAGTGGGAGTTCCAGTGGTATTTCCAATGTAACTTAAAGTGGGAGTTCCACACTACCATTGAAATGTATATTTATAAAATTAATTGAATTTAGAATTTGAAAAAGTATAAACATTTTCATATTAAATTATTTTTCCAAAACTCCAATGGAAGTTTTAGTGGGAGTTCCACTGTGAGTTCCAACGGGAGTTCCACCATGAGTTCCGATGGGAGTTCCAATGGGAGTTCCACTGGGATTTCCATTCAAAGTGAAACCGAAACTTCCACACTAAAAAATAATTTCAAGTGGAACCTGCAGTGGAAACTTCATGCATATTAAAGTGGAACCTGTCGAAACCTCCATGGGAAATTGAATTGGAACCTCCACTGAGGAATGATACACCAGCAAAAAATGGAATTCTAAATCAATTGATAGAAAGAGAACATTTATAGAAAACAAATCATAACACAAAAGTTCAAAATAATAAATCGTAACAACAGAAATGAAATACAGATACATATTTCGGAAACTATAATTATGTTATGCCACCTTCGTCAGACATTGCTATTGTTTTGTACAAAAATGTCTATCTAAAAGTGAGACAAAACCAAACTAGAGTCAATAAGTTGTCGTAGAAAAAATCCACACCTTTGCGTTGGTCGAAACTTGTGGAAAATGCGATAATGCCTTTATGTCATCGTCGTCACCACCGCTGTAGTCTTCAGATTCCCAGTTATTTTTTCTGTAGTAGCTCAATTTGTTTTGGTCGTCGTACTGTAGGATTTCAGGGAGGTATCTCAGGGTTTCATCGCCGTCATCACAGCCGAGGACTAGTTGACCCGTATCGCAAAATGCAAGGGAAAATCCATCTATACATTCGAATCAAATGAATCGATGTGAACGATGATATGGCGGCTCAAAATACAAATAGACACATGTTCTGATCCGAAGGGTGTACTGGATATTCTAGTTAAAAACATAACCGGAGATGATTCTGGTCCCCTACCTCCCTCTTCATTAGGTGAGGGAAGGGGAATAGTGCCTCGCCAAACAGAACCTCCTTACCAGAGGTGGGATCGGTGGTGGCTCATTCTCCCGGCGGCAGGGTCAGCGGCTCCTCAATGGAGGCAGGCTTCGGTGGCAGAGGTGGGTTTCTCATGGGGTCGGCGGTTGGGAATCGGCGTTAGGTCAATCATGCACGTGCGGCTGGCAGAACATATTAGGCGGTGTCCTTTGGTGTTGGTGGCCATTCTTCCCATTTTGGTGGGCTCGTTTGCAGCTGATAGTGAGGAGCGTCGGCGGTGTCTCAGTGGCAGGCTCGTTTGCAAGCGATGGCGAGGTGCACTTCTGGTTGAATTTTTGTTTGGGGCCCGATTTCCTCAAGGAAGATCCATATGAGGGATTAGGGAAGCTACTCACAGCTTTACAGATTTAAATCGTCTCATGTTCCCACTTGAACCTAACCCTCAGGTTCGGTTTTTAGACGAAATTGTCCTCATTTTCTTGTTTTTTTAGTATAGCACTCAATTGGGGTTTCTTCATATATACATATATATATTGTAATATTTATTATATATTTACAATAAATAAACATATTTAGTGTGATATTTATTATATATATTATATCTTTTTAAAATTTTATTCCAAAGTAATTAGTATATATTGAATAATGGAAAATCATTATATGGATATATATATATATATATATATTTGTGTGTGTGTGTGTGTCTGTATGTCTATGTATATAATTTTTATTACATATATACATATATAATATTTATTGTGATATTTATTATATGTAATAATGATTATATATATTTGTAATATGAAATTTATTAATTAAATTATAAACTCCATGGGGAAATTTGTAGTGGAAATTTACAGTGGAAATTTCCAATGTAAATTTCCACTCCAAATTTCCCTATAGAATTTTCTAAATTTCCATTGGAAATTTCAAGTGAAAATTTCCACTGGAAATTTCCAATGCACATTTACAATCAAAATTTACAATTATAATTTTCACTTCAGATTTCATTAAAAAATATTATTACATAAATAAAAAATGCAATTTTTTACTGGGAATTTAGATTGAACATTTCCACCACTTAAAATTTATGGTAGCATAACTATATAACTAAATACACTCAAAAATTTATATTGAGAATTTATAGTGAAAATTTACATTCTGAAATTTCCATTCAAATTTTCAATGGGAATTTCCACCGTAAAATTGTACTGAAATTTCTTAGTGAAAAAAATTCAAATGCATCTTTACTACACAACATGAACCAAAGAAATTTTCACTAAAAATCACACATGCGTGCATACACAAATATCTATATACATCATAATAATACATTGTACATTTCCAGTATATACATATAGGAAATTTACAATGAAAATTTACAAAAAATATTTCAAGTGAATGTTTCTAGAGTATATTTGAATGAATATTGGAAAAAAACATATATGTATATGTATAAATTTAAATTTAAAATGAAATTTTCCAGTATAAGTTTAGACTGAAATTTTTTTGTGCATACATACATACAGATAAATTTGGACTGAAAATTTTCATTATAAATTTTCAACGTAATTAGTATATATTGTTTATTATTTATGTAAAATCATTTTATATATATATATATTACAGATATATATATATATATATATATATTAATTATTATGATATTTATTATATATAATATAGATTATATATATTTGTAATATGAAATTTATTAATTAAATTAATAACTTCATAGGGAAATTTTCAGTGGAAATCTCTAGTGGAAATTTATAGTGTAAATTTCCACTGCAAATTTCCCTATAGAATTTTCCAAATTTCCACTAGAAATTTACCTTTCTAATTTTCACTTAAAATTTAATTGAAAATATATTGATAGATAATAAAAAATGAAATTTTTTACTGGGAATTTACACTGAAAATTTACATCACTTGAAATTTGCGGTAACATAACTATATAACTAAATACATTCACAGATTTATATTGGGATTTCTAGTGAAAATTTACATTGAGAATTTTCCATGAAAATTATCAATGGGAATTTTTAGTGCAAACCTCAACTACCAATTCAAATTTATACATTAATGTTTATGGGTTTGAGTTTTTTTGTGATTTTATTCGAGTAGGATTTAAGTAAAAATTTACACTGGAAAGTTACATAATCCCATTTAAAATTCTCAATGAAGACTCACAATGAAAGTTTAATCTTGTATTTGTTTGTGTAAACATGCATATTTGTATTTTGTCATGTTTTTGTAAAAATATACTTATTATATATATATATATATTGGTTAAATTTTAATTTATGATTTTTATAAACCCATAACATAATCTATTTCAGTTTTTAGTTTATTTAATTACGATCTATTATTAGTTTAAACTAACCTAAATGAAATATATAATTTATTATATTATATAAGTATTCTACACTAATTATATGATTATTATTATATAACTTTAATTATATATATATAAATAACTAATTAAATAGAATAATTAATAATAAATAATCTATTTATTTGGTTAAAAATTAAAAAAAAGATGAATAATAATAATATTTTTCATATATTAAAAATTACATTAATAATATTGTTAAAAAAGGTAATAATAGAATAATCAAATATATAAATTAATTAAATTTAATGATTAAAATATGTTTAATACAAATAATTATATGTGTGTGATTTGATTAATTAAGTGATTTTTTTAAAAAATTGGTTAAATAATAATAATTTATTTATTAATTAGCATTAGTTTACCACTATTTAGCTTTAGTTTACCCTTACTTAGCTTTAGTTTACTCATACTTAGTTTTAGTTTTACCCTTAACTTTAGTTCACTCATACTTAACTTTAGTTTACCCTTACATAACTTTAGTTTACCCTTAACTTTTGTTTACCCTTAACTTTTGTTTACCCTTACTTAACTTTGTTTTACCCCTTAACTTTTTTTACCCCTACTTACCATCATTTTACCCTTACCTTAGTTTACCCTTAATTAGCTTTATTTTACCCTTACCTACCTTTTCTTTACCCTTACTTAACTTTGTTTTACTCTTAACTTTAGTTTACCCTTACTTAGCTTTACTCTACCCTTACTTAGCTTTACTCTACTGTTACTTAGATTTACCCTACCCTTACTTATCTTTAGTTTACCCTTACTTGTCTTTAGTTTACCCTTACTTGCCTTTATTTTACCCTTACCTATTTTTTACACTTACTTAACTTTGTTTTCCCCTTGTTTAACTTTGTTTCACCTCTACTTAACTTTTTTCACCTTTAATTAACTTTATTTCACCCTTACTTAACTTTAGTCCACCTTTGCTTAACTTTAGTTTACCATTACTTTGCTTTACTTTACCTTTATTTTTCTTTGTTTTATCCTTACTTAAATTTGTTTTATTCTTACTTAACTTTATTTTTACCCTTAACTTTCATCGACCTTTACATACCTCTAGTTTATCCTTACTTAACTTTGTTTTATACTTAACATTATTAATGAATAAATAATATAAAATAAAATTGAATTCTATTTAAAATGATAATCAATTAAAAATGAAGATTATTAGATTTTTATTTTTCTACCTTTTCTTTATTTTTTGTATGATGGTTCAACATTATTTTTCATTCAACTCAAACGCTAACATATAAAAAAACAATGTAAAATTTCAATGCAAATTCCCAACGATGAATTTAGAGTAAATAAATATAAAAAATATATATAGTTAAAAAAATATTAGTTGTTATAATATATTTATAAACATATAACAAATTATTAATTATTGTTATACTTTTAGTTTTATTTACTATTATTATATATTTATTATTATTTTATATTTCCAATTTGTTGTGAAATTAGTCGATTAAAGGTGAAGCGAAGCGAAAGCGTATGATGATGTCGATTGATCGTGATGACGACGGCGAATTAAAACGTCTCAATCACAATAGAATAGGAAAGAAAGAACACAATTATATGGCCACACAAAAATCACTCCATTTTCATTATCATGCCACATTATTTATAGATTACAAAAGGGTTGATCCAAAGGATAAAATTAATTCCAATCTAACGGTGGGAATACAAATGTTTTGGCCATATGAAGAGACTTTTTGGGTAATGAATAGACCTCATTCATAATGATTTATGACATCCACACCATTAATGATAATTCATAACACTCCCCCTTGGATGTCATAAAACCATGGAATCTAATATAAATCTTCACTTAAAAAACCCTATGGAAAAAAAGAGTGAATCAAAATTAAAATGATTCTATGCTATGCTGCCTCATTAAAAACCTTATCAGAAAACCCAGTGGGAAAAACCGATTAAGGGAAAAAGAGTACAGAGTTCCCAACTCCCCCTCATAAAATCACGATAGATTTTTCAGTCTTCGCATTCTAATTTCATAAATCAATTTCTCAAATGTTAAAGTTGGCAATTCCTTTGTGAAAAAATTTGTGAGATTGTCACAAGAACTTATTTGTTGGACATCAATCTCACCATTCTTTTGAAGGTCATGGGTGAAAAAGAATTTTGGTGAGATATGCTTTGTTCTATCACCTTTAATAAACCCACCTTTCAATTGTGCTATACAAGCATTATTATCTTCTTATAATATGGTGGGAATATTATTATTCATATCTAATCCACAAAAATTTAGAATATGATTAATCACTGATCTCAACCAAACACATTCTCAACTTGATTCATGAATAGAAATCAACTCAGCATGGTTTGAAGAAGTCGCAATAATGGTTTGTTTTGTAGAATGTTGAGAAATAGAAGTTCCACCATATGTAAACACACATCAAGTTTGAGATCTTACTTTGTGTGGATCAGACAAGTATCCAGCATCAACATAACCAACCAACTTTGGTTCTGAGGATTTCGAATAAATTAACCCTCAGTCTTTTGACCCTTGAAGGTATCTTAATACATGTTTGATACCATTACAATGTTGACGAGTAGGATAAGGACTATACATTGCCAATAAATTTATAGAAAATGATATATCAGGTCTTGTATTATTTTCAAGGTATATTAGTGCTCCTATAGCACTCAGATATGGTACTTCAGGATCAATTAGTTCTTCATTATCCATTAGTGGTTTAAAAGGATCATTATCTTGATCAAGAGATCATACAACCATTGGTGTACTTAATGGATGTGATTCATTCATGTTAAATATCTGTAGGACTTTAGCAGTATAACGTGATTGATGAACAAAAATGTTATCCTTAAAATGATCAATTTGTAATCCAAGGCATAACTTTGTCTTTCCAAAGTTTTTCATTTCAAATTCTTTCTTCAGATATTCCACTGCCTTGGAAAGTTCATCATTAGTCCCAATTATATTTAAATCATCAACGTATACTGAAATGATCACAAATTCGGATCCAATCTTCTTAATGAATACACATGGACAAATTGGATCATTTTTATAACCTTCCTTCATAAAATATTTACTCATATGGTTATACCACATACGCTCTGACTTCTTTAATCCATATAATTATTTATTCAGCTTAACTGAATAAAGATCTCGAGATCCATGATATTTTTCCGAAAAATTGAATCCTTCAAGGATTTTCATGTAAACATCATTATCAATATCACCATAAAGATATGAATTCAATACATCCATTAGGAATAATTCAAGTTGATCATGTACAAAAAACGTCATGAGGTACCGAAAGGTTATGGCATCCATTACAGGAGAGTATGTTTCATCATAATCAATCATGGGTTTTTGTGAGAAGCCTTGAGCAACCAGTCGTGCTTTATATCTCATGACTTCATTATTTTCATTTTTTTTCTCACAAATACCCATTTGTATCCAACAGGATTAATCCCTTTAGGGGTTTTCATGATCGGCCCAAAAACCTCACGTTTAGAAAGTGAGACTAGCTCAGATTGGATTGCAACATTCCATTGATACTAATCTAGCCTTTCACGACATTCATTAACCGTTTTAGGTTCTTGATCCACATCCATAATTTCAAGGGATACATTGTATGAAAATGTGTTATCAATAATGGTCTCCACTCAGTTCCAACATTTTCCAGTGTTGGTGAAATTTATTGAAATTTCCTCTTGATCATGTTCATGTACTTCTGGTACATTTACATTATCTTCAAATTCATTCATATATTCAACCAACATAGGTTATATCCCCTTTCTTTGATGGGGATTTATATCTTTTGAACCAAGTGGTCTCCCACTCTTCAGGCACATGTTGGAAGCATTGTTGGTAAAACCATCAGATTTTCCTTCCGAGACATCAATTCTTACCAGTGCATTCATAACAGGTATATATGATTTTGTAACCTGTTTTGAATCATTGAATGAATTAGGCAATTGATTTGCTAAATTTTGAAAATTAATGATCTTTTTAACTTCAAGTTCACTCATATTTGTACGAGGATCAAGATGTAATAATGAAGTCGCTTTCCATGATATTTATTTTGAAGTCGATTTATTTTCCCCTTTGAGTGTTGGAAATATTTTTTTCATCAAAATGGCAATCAACGAATATTTCTGTGAATACATATCCTATCATAATCTCAAGATATTTAATGATATAGGGAGATTCAAAACCAACATATATCCTCAATCTTCTTTGGGGTCCCATTTTTTTCGTTGCGGGGGTGCTACAGGAACATATACAGCACAACCAAATATCCTTAAGTGTGAAATATTTGGTTCATGACCACAAGATAATTGAAAAGGGGAATAATCATGATAGATTGATGAACTTTTGAAGCAGCGTTGTTGCATGCAAAATTGCATGTCCCCATGCTGAAATGGGAAATTTAGTTTTCATAAGTAATGGTCTAGTGATAAGTTGTAATCTCTTTATAAATGATTCAACTAGACCATTTTGTGTATGAAAATGAGCTACATGATATTCAACACTTATTCCAAATGACATGCAATAATTATTAAAAGCATGTGATGAATATTCACCAGCATTATCAAACCTAATATGATTGATTGAATAATCAGGGAATTGTGCCCTTAACCTTATTATTTGGGCAAGTAATTTCGCAAATGCCTGGTTGCGAGTGGACAATAAACACACATGGGACCATCGAGTTGAAGCATCAATCATGATCATGAAATATCTGAATGGTCCATATGGTGGATGAATTGGTCCACATATATCACCATGAATTCAGTCCGTGAAAATCGGGGATTTGGTCCCGATCTTTGTTGGTGATGGTTTTATGATTAATTTTCCTTGAGAACAAGCAACACATGACAAATCATGGGGCATAAAAACCCTTTTATCAACTAATGGATGACCATGAGTAAATTTAATTATTTTCATCATCATTATTGATCCAAGATAACCCAAACGGTCATGTCATACAATAAATGTACCATGGTTGGTAAACTTCGGGTTTACCATGTTTGATTCAATTGTACAAATATTGACAAAGTACAATCCAGACGTAAGTCTCAAAAGCTTCTATTGAATCCATTTTTGATCATTTTTAATTCTTGTTATGTAGAGGTATTCAGAACCTCCTTCATACATTGTATCGATGTGATAACGATTATTACGAATATCTTTAAAACTTAGAAAATTGCATCAAGACTTGGGAGAAAAAAAATCATTGTTTATCATAATCTGGGTACCACCAGGTAGGCATATTTTTGCTCTTCCAGAGCCTTCTATTAATTGCACACTACTGGTTAAAGTACACACATGAGCACTACCCATTTTAATAGTGATAAAATATTTCTCATGCTTAATAATTGTGTGTGTCGTTGTGCTGTCAATGAGGTAAATATCTTCATCATGTAAATTATTCCCAACAGACTGATTTATATCATCCATTTCTAGTAAAGAAAATAAACATGAATATAAGGAATAAAATAAAAGAAACCAAAATCAAACATGAAATATTTAAAAATATTACAAAACCAAAAAACCATTGTTCATTTAAACCACAAGCATACAAAAACCAAAAATCAAACTTTGATTCCGTCATGAGCATTCATGATTGATCAATATTCTCATCACCTTTAGGGTGTGAAAAATAGTCGGAAATATCAAAGTTTGTAATATCATCATCATATTTCAAAGCTTGGTCAACAAAATTAGCTTCAACATTATTTTCCTTTCCTTTGATATATTGTTGATAAAGATCAAAAAAATGCTTTGGAGTACGACATGTGCACGACCAATGCCCCTTGATGCCACATCAAAAGCAATTACTTTCATCGCACTACACTTTCTTCATTTATGGTTGTTCGTTATTAGACCACTTCTGGTGGTGTCCCTTCCTCTTCTCATTTTGTGTATGAACACCTCGAGCAAATGAATTTCCTCGGCCTCGATTGCGTCGATTCTTCCCATGACCTTGATTAAAAGTAGTCGCATTCACTTCAGTTAATGGATTCACACCAATAGGTCGGGATTCATGATTTCTCATCAAGAGTTCATTATTTTTTTCAGCAATAAGAAGGCAAGAAAGCAATTTAGAGTGTTTTGTAAAACCTTTCTCGTGATATTGTTGTTGCAGAATGACATTTGAGGCATGAAAAGTAGAATATGTTCTTTCCAACATATCAATATCAGTGATATTATCTCTACATAATTTGAGTTGTGATTTTATTTTAAACATTGCGGAGTTATATTCACTTACCTATTTATAATCTTGGAATCGCAAATGGCTCCAGTCAAACCTTTCTCTTGGTAGTATTACAAGTCGAAGGTGATCATACCGCTCCTTGAGATTCTGCCACAACACCAAAGGATATTTCACCATGAGGTATTCATTATTTAGATTCTCATGGAGGTGATGGCAGAGGAATATTAGGGCTCAGGTACGGTCTTGATCGAAATCATGATTTCCAACTTTAATTGCTTCGTCGAGGCCATTTGCATCAAGGTTCATCTTTGCATCCAGAATTCACGGCAAGTAATTCTTCCCAGAAATGTCAAGAAGGAGAAATACATGCTTTTCAATATTCGTCATGGGAAAATTTATCTTACCAGGATGACTAACCTTTTTACTTCGCAGAGCAGTTGTGTTGATAACGTGTTGTAAAATTTGTTGATTGAAGGTGAAGCGAAGCGAAAGCGTATGATGATGTTGATTGATCGGGATGACGATGGCAAAGTAAAACATCACAATCACAATAGAACAAGAAAGAAAGAACATGAGTATAGGGCCACACAAAAATCACTCCATTTCCATTATCATGCCACAATATTTATAGATTACAAAAGGGTTGATCCAATAGACAAAATTAATTCCAATCTAACGGTGGGAATACAAACGGTTTGGCCATATGAAGAGACTTGTTGTGTAATGAATAGACCTCATTCATTATGATTTATGACATACACACCATTAATGATAATTCATAACATAATTATATTTATTATTAATGAATTATTATTATATATTTTGTTTTAATTTAATGTTTGTGAGTTTAAGTTTTTTTGTAATTGCCTTCGAGTAGGATTGAAGGGTATTTTAGTCCAACACATTCAAAAAAATCAATTTTTTTTTTAAAAATCAATCTGCATTAAAATTTTAATCTTCTGCCACATCATTTTTTTGACACACGAAACCCATCTCACAGTGGACCTGACCCTTAGGTCCAGGTACCCAAATTGAGATGATAATTTTCCCAGCTTTACAGGGGTATCAGATTGTACAACTTCTATGGGCATTGCTTGCCTGATAGTATTGCAGGGTTGGGGCCTTCGGGGCATGGTTTCAACCTAGTCATTGTGATTTCGAGTAATCCCTCATCAAATAAAAATTTGTGACCTTCGAGTTTGGAAGTCAAAATTGGTCGGTGAGGTTTTTAAAATTTTTATATGATTTAAATGGTTTAGGGTAATTTAATTTGGGATATGGTGTTACAAAACTCCATTTGAATCAATGTTTTGGAGTAAAATCCCAAAACGCCAATTCAAGTGGCATTTTGATCATTTTCAAGGACCAAAGCGCCACACTAAGTGGCATTTACCCCCCCTGCCTCATTCTCTTTTTTTTCTCCCCATTCTCAGGTCGTCCACCCACCATTTATTATATATATATATATGTATATGTATATTAACAATTATAAATAAATAAATAAATAAATTTTTATATATTAATGTTAAATGTATTTTAAATTTATATATAAATATATTTTAATAATTATATAATTATAAATATTTATTTATAGAAATAGATGTATAATTATATTTATTATTTAAAAATATATATTTATAATTATATTTACATATTTATTTATTTATAACTTATATTTATATAAATAAATTGATATTTATAAATATTTATTTATAATTTATATATGTTTAAAAATATTTTAATTTTTTTATAAATAAATAAATATATATATATAATTATAAATCTATTTATAAATATAATTATAAATAAAAATAAATATATTTATATTTGGAGTTTAAATGTATATTAAAATATATAATTATAAATATATTTATATTTATATAGTTATAAATATCTATTTATAGAGATAGATTAATAATTAAATAATTATAATTATATAATAATAAATATATTTATTATATTTATTTATATTTATTTATATAAATAAATATAATTATAAATAAATACAAATATATTTGAAATTTATTTATAAATAAATAAATATAACTATATAACTATATAAATATAAATATAATTATAATTATATAATTATTAAAATATACTTACAAATAAATTTCCAATATATTTATTATTTAATTATATATATATTCTTAATTATATTTTAAAACATATAATAAATTATAAATATATATTTACAAATATAATTATACATATATTTATAAATATAAATTTATTTATATAAATATATATTTACAATTAAAAATAAATCTAATTAAAAATATATACATAATTATAAAATATATATATATATAAATAATATAATGAATATATTTATTATTATATAAATAAATATAACAATATATATTTATATTTACGTATATATTTATAATTATATTTATTTATAATTGTAAATATATATTTATGTAAATAAATTTATATACAATTATAACTATATTTTAAATGTATATATAAATATATTTTTATAAATATATTTATATAAATATATTTGTATTTATTTTGAATTATATTTATAATTAAATAATTATAAATCTATATTTATAAATATATATTTATTTCTAAATAAATTTAAAATATTTTTAAACATATATAAATTATAAATAAATATTTCTAAATATCAATTTATTTATATAAATATATATTTATAGTTATAGATAAAAATAATTATAAATATATACATAATTGTAAATAAATAAATAAATATAATTACATATATATATTTATAAATAATAAATATAATTATAAATCTATTTTTCTAAATTAATATTTATAATTATATAATATAAATATTTTTATAATTATTTACTTATTAGAATATATTTATATATACATTTAAAATATATTTAACATTAATATATAAATTCATTTATTTATTTATTTAGAATTGTTGATATATATATATATATAATAAATGGTGGGTAGGGGTGTGGGGATGAGGCAAAAAAACGGGAATGGGGGAAAAACAAAGGAATGGATCAAAAAGAGGGGCAAAACACCATTTGGTGTGGCATTTTAGTCCCCAAAAATGACCAAAACACCACTTGAATTGGCATTTTGAGATTTTACCCCAAAACACCAATTCAAGTGGCCTTTTGTGACCCCATATCCCAAATTAAATTTACTCTAAACCCTTTAAATTATATAAAAATTAAAATAACCACACTGACCAATCTTGTCGTTTATTAATCCATTTAATTTTTTTTATAATGTTTTTTATACTTAAATCCCTTTGAAATGTCTACTCTCACTCATATCTACTTCTACTGCCTCATCACACAAGCGTATACCAAGGCATCAACTCCTCACAAGCCTACTCCCCTCAGGATCATTTCTAAACATGACTATTTTTATTAAAGATTAAAAAATAAAACAAAAAAAATAACATAAATATTTTGGTTATACAAACACGTATTAGAAGGCATTCCCGGCCCCACCAAGTAAACACAGGTAAAACTCTCAATGAGACAGTGTGTTCTTTATAATATCTCACAACATCTTGAATTGTGATTTATCCATGAGGCTAGTTTCAAAAGGGTTTTTGAGGGGGAAACACTTGTCCTTACATGGCTGAAACAATCAATCAAAACATGTTTTACCCAATATCCAATCATTCATTTTGAATTGAATATACATAGATTAAGAGTGTACCTTTCTATTTGATGATCTAGTTTGTCTAGGTTATTTTACACAAGTTTTATAGATATTTGTAAGAAATAGTGAATAAATTCCGTCTTCCTAGGGTATCCATAAGCAGTATTAATCTCCCAACATTTGGGATAAACTCCCTTCATATAATAGTTTTCCATAACCTTTGGTTAAAGTCTTGAAAAAAATGAGTGCTGAAGAGAGCTGTAATTCAAGGAGTTTTCTTGACATGAATCTCGTATTTGAATGAAACATTTTTCATTAGGATTGTATTACCTTTTATAGTCACCCATGGGCACTCCTGGAACTCAAAACATGGTTATTCAATGAAATGTTTCAAACACTACAACTCATTATAACTTATGGTTTAACCCTCCTATTGATTATTTAATGTTTAAACAATCAATATGGACATTCAAACTCCTCAAATCATCATCATGTGATGATCTAACCGAACATGATAGCTTAGGTGGGAGAGAACCAACAAAATCGAGCATTTTCTCATAACACATGTATTTCCATGCACTAAACTGTGGAACAATGACCATCATTGTGTCATGGTTTACATCAACACATACTATGATGTGATTTATGAAGGGTTTATAAGGACCAAATAACACTTATTCAACATAACAAAAGATAATAGAAACCACAAGTCCAAAATCACCATGCCATGAAAAACTGAAATAATATTTAACTAAATGAAGAACATGTATAATTCACTATAGATAGTCATTTCACATGTTCTTCGACCATAATGGTCGATGAAGATCCATAAGGAACAACCAAATGAATCCCCCCACCCCCACACTGTATCCATAGAAAAATCTAAATCACCAAATGCTTGGGTGGGATTCTCCACAACTCTCATGATATACTAATACCTCTCAGTGAAAAAGGGAGAAGGAGGATGAGAGATTTAAGAGATTCATCTTAAACGCAAACTCAATGGCTGGAGCTTTTTTATATAGGCCTTGGGACACTCCCAAGCCTTGTATGATATTTAATCAAATGTTATGTAGCGTTTGAGTAACACCATCTTTGTATAATGTTTGTAAATGTTCGACCATGCACTTAACATTTAAGTGTGTTTGATCTCTCATATGTTTCATCTCATGAAACATTTATAGTTAGTGATATTCAACATCGAAGAGATTCAAACACTAACCACTTCACATTCAAATTCCCTTTTAAATTGTAAAGTTCCACGTGGATTGTGCAATACAATTCTCAATGCCTTATGATATAAAAATGTCAAAAAATGTGAATTTTCATGTAACATCCTGACCCTAACCGTTGTCTTAGAAAGATCTGAGGTATCACACACCTTAGGTAACGTCCCCCAGACACCAAAGACTAAAAATAAATTTCAAGGTCTTACTAAATTGTTGTATGATGATTTCCCCTTCAAACAAACACAGCCTATCAAGATAATAAGAAAACAAACAAACAAAACTATATGATGCATGAAATATAAACAATACAGCTCAAAAAGTACCAATAACCAACAATAACAGAGTAATAATGGTAATATTAAACTAGGTAACAAGTGACTAAAATAAAACATGATTGAGGCACCAAGGTGGGATCACTCCAGATTCTAAGAACATGACTAACTCTAAAGATCCAACTCCCGATAGCCACATCAAAAGGCACCACTTGTGAAATATGAAATCTTTTGTAACGCCCCGACCCTAATTACCTAGAGTCGGTGCATTATTACATAACATTGGCATGATCATGAGAAAGATCAAGTCTCGAAAGACCGATTAGTTTAGTAGCCTTGGAATAACTAGATACATCCATAAATTTTTACATTACATCATAAAAAAAACATCTTGTCTTCATATCCCCTCATACTATCCCTGCAGGTCATTCATAAATTACTTCTTCATAATCCTGGGAAAAATAAAACATTGAAAGGGGTGAGCTCGGATGCTCAGTAAGGATAACATTATAGCAGAAGCTTTCATAAATAAGCATAAACACTTAAGGCAATTTATAACTAAAACAAAAGCCTTTTAAAATTGAACTTCAACATAGTATGGCAAAAGTAAAATGAAATAATGCCATTTACTTACTCACATGGATATTCTACTAGTCGAATGATCACATGCAATATCAATAACCACTTTCATAATGATGGAATGCATAATGCCAGACTATCATAACCACATAGCCAAGGCCTCGTGCCAAGACTACAAATAAGATTTTGCCAAGGCCTTGTGCCAAGACACTAGTTTGTCTCATGAGACCTACCGATGCATCGAGGAGCTATAGCGGGCTCCACCCGTCACTTATTAAGTCCAATGCATTCCTCATATGAATAGGTTTAAGCATAAAATAAACATTCGTATTAAAACTAGCATACGAAATGTCAATACTTTAACCACAAACCATGAATGGTATAAAAAAAGAACATCCACAGTCAAACATAACTCATTTGATACAATATGAAAGATTGTATTGTATCACATTAACCTCAATCATGAATAATGAAGGATGTTGACATAGATGAAAATAATCATCATAACTATTTGAGAGAAATATCCCCCTTTTCTTGAAAACTTTTAAAAGTCACACTATTTGTCAAGAAGACATTCAAAAATAGATTTTTGAATCAAAGTGTCCCATACCACTTTGAAACTTTTAAAAGGATTTTTAAATTTAAAACTTTAATGTCCATAAAAATAAATCCTTAAAACCATTTTTAAAATATGGACATTAATGAGCATGATTTAGAAGAATAATTCTTTAAAACATTTTAAAATGGTATTTTGGTTAGAGTTTCTAACCAAAAGAGAGACACTTGAATACAAATAATTGAGGTAATAAAAACATTTTAATATCATGAGAATAAAGGAATTCATGATATACTATGTCAAAGTACATTATATACACCACATAAAAGTGATTTGGTGTATATCATCAAAGAAGTCTCAATGGAATGTAAATTGAGATGAAATCTCTCATAAAGGTTGTATCCTTAGGTTAAGGATAAATCAACGACATAATTATGTGTGACAAATATAAATACACTAAATATGATTGGATATTCAGTGTAAATCAATCAAAGGATATTCACACATATTCTTGTAAAAACAATACCAACGAATTGGATGTTTAACTCAACAAATGGAGAATGAGTTAAAATTACTCTTATCGAATTCATATCAATGAATTGAGAATTATCAATGGAGTGATTATGTGTATCAAACTTATATCCACAGGAAGGGGAGTGGAAATTATGACATAATCAAATGAATAGTGATTCCACACATAATCTTGGGGTAATATAATCAATGAAATATGCGTAAAGCCAAATGAGTGGAAGTTGAAATCTCAAATTCCCTTATTGATTAGGTAACTTAAGAAACATACACCCATGAAAGAATTATCATACCATGATGATTTAAATACCCATAAATAAAAGTATATAACACAATTAATACAATCATGGGCAGTACACATACACCACATGCAATAATTAAGTGGTGATCAATGGAATTCTCACGGAATTAAAAGTGAGATAAGAAAATCCCTTACCACGTTAATCGACTGAGTCGTATGGCCAAAAGTTAATAACCACCAAATGATTTACAGAATAACATGAATATAAAGAGAATCATGATAATATATATCAAATGGCCATACATAATACACCACTTTCAATAATTTAGTGGCGAATAATGGAAATCTCACGGAATTGAAAGTGAGATAAGAGAATCCCTTACTTTGTACTTTTTCCTTGGTCGATGGTAGGTTTACCTCCTGTATAATGGTGAAATAATTGTTATTGAATAATAAAAGAATCATTTACTTTAATATGATATCATATATGATCTTTTAACATTGATTTGTTAATAATATCTTAGTATTAACGCCGTTTCGGGTGTTAACTTACTCATTTTCTTTTATATGTTTTGTTACATAAGTCATGTTTGTTGTATCTTATTCATATCCATAATGATATCAAGTCCTTAAACATCATTTTTAAATCATTAAATGATAATTATACTTGAATGGATACGATGGATAATGAATCTCATCGCGTTCGTGGAGACGGTAGTCCGTACGTACGCACGAACGCTACTTCCATTTAATTTTTTATTTTAAAAGAATCGAATCCAAATGATACATAGGTATATTACTATTCTAGTATAATATAATATTTTATATATGTTACTTAAGTTCATTAACACCATCCTTTATACGTTCCATGTGTGGTATGAACGAGTCATATCATTTTAAGGGGGCGGTAGTCCGCACTTCCTCAAATGAAATTATCGTATGTATATACGACATGAAACGAATAATGGTATGAAATAAAATGGAATTACAGAAGCTTATATATAAAATATATATCATTAATATCATATTTAATTATAGTTCTATCATAATGGCCACCATGAGAGGCGGTAAGATGTTTTTGAACAATCATCGTTTCGTGAGGCGTTAGTTTGCCATCCACAGAAACATTATGTTCATCATCCATTAGATGGAGTTGTGTGTATGTGTAGTTTGAATACTTCTTATAAAAACATCCTAGTATATTGAGGATACTGGTGTTGTTACAAAAGAAGGGAAATAAAAAGAGTTTGGGGGTTGAAGAATCAAAATAAATGAAAATAATTTAAAAGAAATCGTTACCTTTAATTTAGGTAACTCACTTTGGTTGGAACCAAAGGACTTGTTGAAATGCTTTATACCTAAGGTGAAGCTTCAAGGAGGAGGAGAGGGATGTGGGGAGCTTAGTTGGGCAGAGTTTGGACGAGCCAAGTGGCTTGAGAGGTGTGAGGAAATGAGAAGGAGGAGTGCCCTTTTATAAGAGGGGTGAGGGGCACCTTTGGAAAAGCTAGAAATATTAATTTATAATAAATTCATATTCGGTTTCCAATGGCTCCAAAGTTTACTATTCAAAGGTTGAGGTGGGGATAGGTCTAAAACAACTCATCCAATAGAATTTAGACAGGTTTGGGTACTTATATTAACCTTATCTTTAAGTATTAACTCTAAGTTAATTAGTTTCACTTTTACAATGTCTCTTTGTATTTTTATATAATATGGTTAATAAACTTACTATATACATCCAAAAGACCCCCAAGTGGTCCATTAATGATTAACCTATCATAATATAAGTCTCTTGGCCGAACCTTAGATTTTTAGGAATTTAATATCAATTAATAATATAATATTTGTTTAAAGAACTCTTTTATGTCAATTTTGACACTATTCACTAGTTGATTTTTGTGAAACTCATAACAGATTGATTACTTCGAACAAAGTCAAATAAATCAATCCTAATATATCATATTATCCTAGAAATTTTTTGTAATTCATTAAAAGTTTAATATTATAATTATTTGGGTATTTATAATATCAATTATGTTAATTTTTTACTATTTTAGTAATTACTGCATCATCATTGTGTCATAAATAAAATAAATTATTTAATGTCAAAAAATTATAAATAAAATATAATTATGTAGGAAATCTTTTTATCTTTCTAATGAATATTTATAATCTAAAATCCAGCATATATAACCCTATGTAACAATTGTTTTTCTAAAAGATATATGCTTGTGTCATTTTTGTATTCATTTTAACTTAATTAATATAAAGTGTCATTATCACTTACAAGTGGATCTATGGGGTCCCAAAATTGTCCCAAAGATGCCCATGGTCGACCATGTATCAACCAATAGGGTTAAGACACATTTTAGGGTAATTTAGTATTATTATAATATTATTTTTTTTAACCCTTATTTACCGGATTTACCCTTAACCATGGTAAATAAAATATTTACCGCAGTAATTATTCAAAATGTCTAAAAATAAAAGTTACCTATTTAAACAATTTTTACATCCTGATTCCAAATATGGAATCCATTTTTCTAAATTCAAAACACAGAAGTGGCAGAAATTAATTTAAAATTAATTCCCGCTGTCAAAACAAAAAGCGTGTTTTTAAGAGATAATAACTATCAAAAGATTGACACTTGTTTATGTTCGGTTTAATTGTAAAATTATGTCCAATGACCAACATTATATTAAATGGTAAAAATATATTCTAAATATACTTTAAAACCACTCAAATTCACAATTTATCACTATTAATTATTTTGATTAAAAAAGTTGTTTTTAATTAAAATTTAGTAATTTTCACTATTCATCAAAATATGAAAGTTATCCGAAAAGTACCAAAATTTCACCTTAGGCTAAATTCGATATTCCGAATCCAAAAATGAAGTCCATTTTGAAATATAAAATATATATAAAGTAGGTATTACTATTCATAACGGCTAGTTTGATTGGTTGTGGTGTGTTAAAATCTCGAAGTTGCGTACAATGCACGTCATTGCATTATTCGAAAGGAAACATACCGAGGAAGATTGGGGTGTTACATTCTCCCCTCCTTCAATAAATTGCGTCCTCGCAATTTTTAAAATTTTGCTTGGGAATATAATGGAAAGTCCCACATCGGAAAAAGAGTCAATAAAACTATCACTTTAAAAGAAAGAAAGAGAGGTATAAGGGTCATCCAAGATAACCCATACTAGGATTCCATGTAAGAAAACATGGATATGGATGATAAACTAAGTGTCAAGTTCTGATGGAGAGGGATAGAAATCATGATCAGGAGAAAGTTAACAATGAGAAAACCACAAACTTGTGTTGGGACAAACGACCATTAGTCTCCTAGTAGGAAAGTAAACGGACAACATTTTTTTTAAGTTACATTACATAAGGAAGAGGAATTCATTTATGATATTGACTAAGAACATTATGAGATATACTTACATTTTAAGTAGATTTTCATTCTTTAATAAATTTCCACCACTAACTCATTTTTTTTTAAACGATGAGTATTCAAGAAGACTTGGTCACACTGGAAGAGATAGAATAAACTTCTATAGAATCACATGATCCATGAAGGATAAACCATATATTTACATTGTCTTTGAAGATTAATAAAAACCAAAATGGTCAGTGAATGATCTAATGATCCCCCAAAAGGATATTCATTGAGATAAATATGCACTAATCTTAATTTCTAAAATTAAACCAACAATACCCCAAAGTTAAATAGATACCATTCAATAACCAATTGTCCTTAAAATCCTTTAATATAATCCAAACTAATATTGAAACCCAAAACATAGAAGAATTTGATTATGTAGTCTCCCATGTTAAATTGTATCTCCAAATGACATCAGATACTCTTAAAGTCACATACTCAAAAGTAATTAACCTAATCACATATTCTCTATTATAGGTTAATCATTTCCATAAATAACCCAAATCACTATAAATCCACAATAAAAACGTAGATAAAAATCTATCATTACTCCACAAATGAAACCCCATAGTATTCTATTTTCCTTGGACATATAGTGTTTCCAACAAAGCGAACATCTTCCAAAATAACATTTATCACTTAATCACCAAATCATTTTCCTATACCAAGGGTATTCTTTTGATATGAAATAAGAACCCAAATCAACTTATTATTGATCAATAAAATCATTTAACAAAAAAAAGTCACACTAACCAAGGACTTCACGTAGTCCAGTGGTAGGCGATAAATCCCAATCGCACTTTGGTTGTGGGTTCGATTCCCATAGCTTTGTCCGACGCGACGGGTTGTCACACGATCTACGTGTTGTCCTTTTTCAAAAACTATATTTTATAATATTTCCAAAATGAGATAAATTCCTCAAAATACTATATCATAAATTTAACCACAAATGTTATATCATACCTTGAATCTTCATCCCAAATTAGAATAACTTATAATTCTCTCAAACCCCAATGATCATATAAATCCAAATGGTTATTTATACCCAAATCCACAAGAGAAGAGACAATTCTTCCTCAAATATCATTCTCACATGGCAAACTGCGGGGTTACAAATACAAGAGAAAATTATTCCATAGTAAACCCATCAACAAGGAGTGCTAATACTTTTTAAACATTTCTCCAACCATTTATTCCCACATAGATTCTTCTTTGACCAAGAAAATATCCTATAGAATAGGACATTCACTCGGGTAATGGCCAGGTCCCCTACATTTACGGTAAATGACTGTAAATGGACTCTTGGGACCATTTTTATCTTCTTCCATAGTACTCTTCATTTTTCTTCGGCAATTCTTTACTTTATGTCCTTCCTTCCCGCACGTAAAACATTTCGTTGTCCCATTGAGACACTTTCCTGGGTGTCTCTTTCCACATTTCCTGCATGATGAAAATTGATGGTTCTTTTCTCCATGGTCTCCATTGCTGGAGCTCTTATCATTTATCACCTTTCTCTTCCTTGTTGAGTCTGGGAGTTGGTTAATATATATGTTGTTGATCATATTTTTGGAAAACTGATTTGGCATAAAGACGATATCTTTTACGCCTATCAACATTCCATTTTGTTGCTCATTGCCACCACCGTTCCCATATTGTACATCATTCTCAAAGTTACTATGACTTCCTTGGAATCCAGCCATTGACTAAAACCATAAAGCATTGTGTGAGTAATAGTAGTCGTAAAATCATTTAGAGATTAAAATGTCACCATATTCTCAATTTGAAACATATTAGGATTAACCAAGGTCATTTACTCTCATCTTATATATATATTACTTAAATTGGTTTGTAAAGAAAATGTAAATTATCCTAAGCATATCCCCCGGGAGTGTCGTAACCAAGAGTGCAGCAAGGCCCGTTGTCGTGCACCAGTTCCCGTTCGAGTCTAGCTCAAAGCGGTGTTTTCGGGTTTTACCCCTAGGTACATCTGTGCCAGAGCCGCCTCTACCTGCTCGTATCCAGACAGGGATGTATTGCTCGGAAAACTCACAAAATCTCTACAATACCAAAATTCTAGGAAGTTCTTTTATATTAATCCTCAAAGTTCATCTTAGGTCTACGTGCTCTAATCAGAGTTTATCTAAATCTAGCTTCCAAGGTTTGTACTAAACTTCCTCTGATACCAACTGTAACGCCCCGACCCTAATTACCTAGAGTCGGTGCATTATTACATAACATTGGCATGATCATGAGAAAGATCAAGTCTCGAAAGACCGATTAGTTTAGTAGCCTTGGAATAACTAGATACATCCATAAATTTTTACATTACATCATAAAAAAAACATCTTGTCTTCATATCCCCTCATACTATCCCTGCAGGTCATTCATAAATTACTTCTTCATAATCCTGGGAAAAATAAAACATTGAAAGGGGTGAGCTCGGATGCTCAGTAAGGATAACATTATAGCAGAAGCTTTCATAAATAAGCATAAACACTTAAGGCAATTTATAACTAAAACAAAAGCCTTTTAAAATTGAACTTCAACATAGTATGGCAAAAGTAAAATGAAATAATGCCATTTACTTACTCACATGGATATTCTACTAGTCGAATGATCACATGCAATATCAATAACCACTTTCATAATGATGGAATGCATAATGCCAGACTATCATAACCACATTGCCAAGGCCTCGTGCCAAGACTACAAATAAGATTTTGCCAAGGCCTTGTGCCAAGACACTAGTTTGTCTCATGAGACCTACCGATGCATCGAGGAGCTATAGCGGGCTCCACCCGTCACTTATTAAGTCCAATGCATTCCTCATATGAATAGGTTTAAGCATAAAATAAACATTCGTATTAAAACTAGCATACGAAATGTCAATACTTTAACCACAAACCATGAATGGTATAAAAAAAGAACATCCACAGTCAAACATAACTCATTTGATACAATATGAAAGATTGTATTGTATCACATTAACCTCAATCATGAATAATGAAGGATGTTGACATAGATGAAAATAATCATCATAACTATTTGAGAGAAATATCCCCCTTTTCTTGAAAACTTTTAAAAGTCACACTATTTGTCAAGAAGACATTCAAAAATAGATTTTTGAATCAAAGTGTCCCATACCACTTTGAAACTTTTAAAAGGATTTTTAAATTTAAAACTTTAATGTCCATAAAAATAAATCCTTAAAACCATTTTTAAAATATGGACATTAATGAGCATGATTTAGAAGAATAATTCTTTAAAACGTTTTAAAATGGTATTTTGGTTAGAGTTTCTAACCAAAAGAGAGACACTTGAATACAAATAATTGAGGTAATCAAAACATTTTAATATCATGAGAATAAAGGAATTCATGATATACTATGTCAAAGTACATTATATACACCACATAAAAGTGATTTGGTGTATATCATCAAAGAAGTCTCAATGGAATGTAAATTGAGATGAAATCTCTCATAAAGGTTGTATCCTTAGGTTAAGGATAAATCAACGACATAATTATGTGTGACAAATATAAATACACTAAATATGATTGGATATTCAGTGTAAATCAATCAAAGGATATTCACACATATTCTTGTAAAAACAATACCAACGAATTGGATGTTTAACTCAACAAATGGAGAATGAGTTAAAATTACTCTTATCGAATTCATATCAATGAATTGAGAATTATCAATGGAGTGATTATGTGTATCAAACTTATATCCACAGGAAGGGGAGTGGAAATTATGACATAATCAAATTAATAGTGATTCCACACATAATCTTGGGGTAATATAATCAATGAAATATGCGTAAAGCCAAATGAGTGGAAGTTGAAATCTCAAATTCCCTTATTGATTAGGTAACTTAAGAAACATACACCCATGAAAGAATTATCATACCATGATGATTTAAATACCCATAAATAAAAGTATATAACACAATGAATACAATCATGGGCAGTACACATACACCACATGCAATAATTAAGTGGTGATCAATGGAATTCTCACGGAATTAAAAGTGAGATAAGAAAATCCCTTACCACGTTAATCGACTGAGTCGTATGGCCAAAAGTTAATAACCACCAAATGATTTACAGAATAACATGAATATAAAGAGAATCATGATAATATATATCAAATGGCCATACATAATACACCACTTTCAATAATTTAGTGGCGAATAATGGAAATCTCACGGAATTGAAAGTGAGATAAGAGAATCCCTTACTTTGTACTTTTTCCTTGGTCGATGGTAGGTTTACCTCCTGTATAATGGTGAAATAATTGTTATTGAATAATAAAAGAATCATTTACTTTAATATGATATCATATATGATCTTTTAACATTGATTTGTTAATAATATCTTAGTATTAACGCCGTTTCGGGTGTTAACTTACTCATTTTCTTTTATATGTTTTGTTACATAAGTCATGTTTGTTGTATCTTATTCATATCCATAATGATATCAAGTCCTTAAACATCATTTTTAAATCATTAAATGATAATTATACTTGAATGGATACGATGGATAATGAATCTCATCGCGTTCGTGGAGACGGTAGTCCGTACGTACGCACGAACGCTACTTCCATTTAATTTTTTATTTTAAAAGAATCGAATCCAAATGATACATAGGTATATTACTATTCTAGTATAATATAATATTTTATATATTTTACTTAAGTTCATTAACACCATCCTTTATACGTTCCATGTGTGGTATGAACGAGTCATATCATTTTAAGGGGGCGGTAGTCCGCACTTCCTCAAATGAAATTATCGTATGTATATACGACATGAAACGAATAATGGTATGAAATAAAATGGAATTACAGAAGCTTATATATAAAATATATATCATTAATATCATATTTAATTATAGTTCTATCATAATGGCCACCATGAGAGGCGGTAAGATGTTTTTGAACAATCATCGTTTCGTGAGGCGTTAGTTTGCCATCCACAGAAACATTATGTTCATCATCCATTAGATGGAGTTGTGTGTATGTGTAGTTTGAATACTTCTTATAACAACATCCTAGTATATTGAGGATACTGGTGTTGTTACAAAAGAAGGGAAATAAAAAGAGTTTGGGGGTTGAAGAATCAAAATAAATGAAAATAATTTAAAAGAAATCGTTACCTTTAATTTAGGTAACTCACTTTGGTTGGAACCAAAGGACTTGTTGAAATGCTTTCTACCTAAGGGGAAGCTTCAAGGAGGAGGAGAGGGATGTGGGTAGCTTAGTTGGGCAGAGTTTGGACGAGCCAAGTGGCTTGAGAGGTGTGAGGAAATGAGAAGGAGGAGTGCCCTTTTATAAGAGGGGTGAGGGGCACCTTTGGAAAAGCTAGAAATATTAATTTATAATAAATTCATATTCGGTTTCCAATGGCTCCAAAGTTTACTATTCAAAGGTTGAGGTGGGTATAGGTCTAAAACAACTCATCCAATAGAATTTAGACAGGTTTGGGTACTTATATTAACCTTATCTTTAAGTATTAACTCTAAGTTAATTAGTTTCACTTTTACAATGTCTCTTTGTATTTTTATATAATATGGTTAATAAACTTACTATATACATCCAAAAGACCCCCAAGTGGTCCATTAATGATTAACCTATCATAATATAAGTCTCTTGGCCGAACCTTAGATTTTTAGGAATTTAATATCAATTAATAATATAATATTTGTTTAAAGAACTCTTTTATGTCAATTTTGACACTATTCACTAGTTGATTTTTGTGAAACTCATAACAGATTGATTACTTCTAACAAAGTCAAATAAATCAATCCTAATATATCATATTATCCTAGAAAATTTTTTTAATTCATTAAAAGTTTAATATTATAATTATTTGGGTATTTATAATATCAATTATGTTAATTTTTTACTATTTTAGTAATTATCGCATCATCATTGTGTCATAAATAAAATAAATTATTTAATGTAAAAAAATTATAAATAAAATATAATTATGTAGGAAATCTTTTTAGCTTTCTAATGAATATTTATAATCTAAAATCCAGCATATATAACCCTATGTAACAATTGTTTTGCTAAAAGATATATGCTTGTGTCATTTTTGTATTCATTTTAACTTAATTAATATAAAGTGTCATTATCACTTACAAGTGGATATATGGGGTCCCAAAATTGACCCAAAGATGCCCATGGTCGACCATGTATCAACCAATAGGGTTAAGACACATTTTAGGGTAATTTAGTATTATTATAATATTATTTTTTTTAACCCTTATTTACCGGATTTACCCTTAACCATGGTAAATAAAATATTTACCGCAGTAATTATTCAAAATGTCTAAAAATAAAAGTTACCTATTTAAACAATTTTTACATCCTGATTCCAAATATGGAATCCATTTTTCTAAATTCAAAACACAGAAGTGGCAGAAATTAATTTAAAATTAATTCCCGCTGTCAAAACAAAAAGCGTGTTTTTAAGAGATAATAACTATCAAAAGATTGACACTTGTTTATGTTCGGTTTAATTGTAAAATTATGTCCAATGACCAACATTATATTAAATGGTAAAAATATATTCTAAATATACTTTAAAACCACTCAAATTCACAATTTATCACTATTAATTATTTTGATTAAAAAAGTTGTTTTTAATTAAAATTTAGTAATTTTCACTATTCATCAAAATATGAAAGTTATCCGAAAAGTACCAAAATTTCACCTTAGGCTAAATTCGATATTCCGAATCCAAAAATGAAGTCCATTTTGAAATATAAAATATATATAAAGTAGGTATTACTATTCATAACGGCTAGTTTGATTGGTTGTGGTGTGTTAAAATCTCGAAGTTGCGTACAATGCACGTCATTGCATTATTCGAAAGGAAACATACCGAGGAAGATTGGGGTGTTACATATTTCCCTTTCATGTATCATGGAAAGCAACATTTTTATACACACTAAAGTATATATGCATGGGTTGAGTAATCATACTCAATAAGCAATCCCCAAGATGATTCTCAATTCATGCCACTAGGACAAGAACAAGTTAACTCATAGTTCAAATTATAATGAAAATAGAAGAGAAGAACATCAGAATAAGTTATCAATTTAAAACAAAATAACTTAAAACAGAAATAGTTTATCCATTTATTACACTTTCCTTACCCATTCCATGTTCACACACACATGCATTCCATGATAGTTCTAATACTCATGAGCGGTAACTTGTCCATCCACCAAGTTGGTCACTGGTGATAATCCTTTTGGTTCTTCCAGTATGACACCACACACTATTTAATGGTGAAATCCAATGCAAATAAACACACACCATTCCACATATTCCAAGTTCTCACATCCATTTATTTCACATAAATAAATTATTCCCTTTAAAACATTTAATCAAACATATTTATTATGTTAAACAAAAACCATAATTTAAAACCATAAATCAAAGGGGATTTTCCAAAAAACATTCAAAATAAAATGTTTCCAAATCATAAACCAAAAGGGGTTTCCTTAAATAAATCACCAAACATTTCCTTTGAAAATACAAGAAAATCATTTAAGAAAAACTATGCCTTCAAAATCTAGAATAAGTGGAGAAAAGAGAGAATCTTCTTACCTCACAACGGATCTCATTAAAAAAAAGAATCAAGATGCGATCTAGCTGATCCTGAATCCCTTTCCCATTCCTTTAACAAATCCCAAAAAGGAATTTTCAAAACATGGATGATCTAATATATCTGAGAATAGCTGTAACAAACCCAACCCTAGTAGCTCGGAGCCGGTGGTTACTTTATTATATTACCACTAGATATAAGCGATCACATCCTGAGGGATCAAATAGTCTAGTAGTATTAGGAAACTAGATATATGATTGAATCTCACATTACATTTTAAAACATAAACTACAACATAATATTTTATTTAAGAACATTATTATTCCCTCTATAATATCCGGACATACCAATCATAGTATACTTCCAAGAATCTTAAGGAAAAGAAATAAAATAAAAGGGTGATCTCAGATGATCGATAATGGAATACATACAATGAAAGCTATCATAGAATAAATAAGGCATGAATAAAATGATAGGAATAAATGATGATAAAATAATGTCATATAAATAACCAATGAACTTGAAAATTATCCATGGATAACATAAATATTTTAATAATCACATGGATATCAATAATTGATTTCATAATGATGAAATTTATAATTTCTGACATCTTAAACTTACCATTGAGGTCTTATACCGAGACATCATACATAAATGGTCAAGGAATATGCTAAATACCTAACATATTTTGTCTCATTAGACCTACCAATTCATCAAGGACCTATGTAATTTTGAGGCCCACTCATTGCTTAATAAGTCTAATGCATACATCAAATGAATAAACAATACAACTTAATCAACATGACTTAATAATCAATAACTATCTGTATTGGAAGAAACAACATAAAAAATGTCAATACTTTTCCTAGTCAAAATGATAATCAGCCATCCAGAGAAATATGGTGGATGATATCATCAAATTATATCCTCAGTAAAACACAAGATTCAGTAAAGGATTTTGACATAGATTAAAATACATTTAAAATATTACCGAAAAATTTATTGAGGAAAACACCCTTCTCATTTTGAAATCACCTATTAAAATCTAAAAATTTAAAAAATATTAAGAAAAAAATTTCTTTGGAAATAACTATGGAAACTTTTAAATAAATCTTCAATGAAAAGGGTGGTCATGATAGCAGTTAAATTTTTTTCGTATGGTGTACACTAAAATAAATATTTCGTTCACACCTTCGATAAAAAGGGTCTCATTAAAAAAACACAAGAAGATTCCTTTTAAACCTTTTTATAGAAAGACAATAATGGGTAAAAATGACTTTAATAAATCTTTTTAGAATATTAAAAACATTATTTAAAACATTTTAAAGAAAATATGGGCATGGAATAAAATGATTCTCGACCGAATGGAAAAACAAAGTCAACTTTACTTAAAAACATTCTTTCAGACTTTTGAGTACTTAGAAAGATGAAAATGAAATTAAAACTTATAATTTCCATAAATAATCAAAATATGTGGGTTTTAAGATAAAAAGATCACATAATACCTCCAACTAAAACTTAAACATAAATAATCCTGAATAAGGATGAGATTGTGAAATATACCCTTACCATCATTGTAACTTTTGAACCATAACTCCCATGAAAGAAATGAATTCAAATGAAACTTTAAATACCATTAATATAAAGAAATTAATTATATAACATATCAAATGGAATCATATACACCATACAAAATAAACAAGTGGTGAATGTGACATATGTTTCTTAGAAATAAAAGTGAGATGAGAAACCCTTACAAAGATTACAATGTTGAAGTGAGAATTAATAAATAAATTTATTATGTGTAACAAATTTAAACTCACATAAGATATTTGGAAATGTAGTATAAAATAATCATAGGTCATTAAAAACATAATCTTATAATATCATAGACAACAAATAAGTAATATAGCCTAATGAAAAAAATGAGTTTTGAAACCCCTTACTTTATGCCCAATATGATTCATAAGTGATTTTAACCTACTGTATAATAAATTTAAATTTATTATAAATATATAAAAAAACCATATACATAATTATAATATCATATATGTTCCAATTAAATCATTTAAACACCCATTTATTAATAATTTTTTTATTAAAATCGTCATTTTTGAGTGTTAACTGTTTCGTTTTTTATGTAAGTTTTGGTTCGGTAGTTTTGATCCTTGCATATTTCTCATGGATCCATCATCTAAAAAATTTTAATCATGATATAAATATCATATATATTCATTATACACATATTTATAAACATTCTTGGAATTCAGACATAAAAAATGAATCACAACGCTTCATGAAGGTGGTAGTCCACATGTACGCGCGAACGATGTTGTAATTTTTTAACAGGTGGAAGGGAAAGAAGGTAAAAGATATATTATATTTATGAAATCATAAATATGTCATAAATAATATATATATATATATATATTCATTATTTCTATCTTTATAACCATCCAAGTAAAGTGGTTATGAAAAATGAATTACATTGCTACGTAGAGACGGTAGGTCGTACGTACACACGAGTAATGTTTTCATTTTCCATAGGTTGGAAAGGAGATGAATAAGGGTTGTGAAACCAGAATAATAAAATTTTAAGTATATGTAAGATACTTATGTTATTATATAATAATGGTTATAGAATATTTTAAATATTTAGAAGAGGAAATAAAATGAAAACAACCAGTTTAGAGTTATACCTCTTCTTCAAAGAACCACATTTAGATTACATAGTAAGCCTTATAGTTGGTCCTTTGATGAGAACAAATCCTCTAGGTCATGTGGAGGAAGGATAAGAATGGATTTTTATAGGTATTGGTCAAGATATATGGCTCAATTATTACAAGTAAGAGAGGAGGGGTGGTGTCCTTATATAAGAGAGGAGAGGGAAAACCTTGGAATCACTTACAATATTAAATTAATATAAATTAATTTCCATGTTAAAGTGGAAAAAAATTTATATATTTCAAATACAGGGTTAATATAAATCAAAATAATCTCATAAAATTAAATTTAGATAATTTTAGGTGGTGTTTTAACCCTTATCTCTTAATTTTAACCTTTTTGATGATTATCGCGATATCAATGTTTTTTACTCTTGAACATTCAATAAAGTTACTATAAAAGGAAAAATGACCCATAAGGGGACAATGTTTTATATTATCAACCATATCCCATTCAGTTTTCCAAATATATGTTTTTATGAATTTAAAATCATTTAATTAAATATTATTTAACATAAGATACCATTAAAATTATTTTTGAGACTATTCACATAGTTGACTTTAAAATGATAGCAAGACAGTAATGTAGTTTGAATCTAAAATTTTAAGACATAAATAATAAATTATATTTATTTATAAAATTCATGGAACACCATAACACACTGGTCTGGATTCCATCACAAACTCCAATACATCGCTATGTATCTTGTCTACCAAAATCCCTAAATAGTAATATAAAAAGAAAAAACTAATCTGATACCACTTTTTAATGCCCATAACTAACTCACTCTATAAATAGTAATCAAACTAGTTTTTCACATAACCTCAGGAATGCCTCCTTGTATGCCAAATGCTACCGACTAGCAGTAGGGGTCTAAGATGGTACTGTGGGGAGACTATACCCCCTGTATCAGAGTGCACAATAATAAGAATAACAACATAACCAAATCTTATCCATCGCAATAGCTGTAAGTGACAGAAATAAATATAAACAAGATTGATGATAAATGAAATACATTAAATGATCGAACAACCCTTCCATACATACAAAAGCTGACCTTCCACTAGGCCGGTCACATATACATATCAATACAAAGGGAAAATAAAAACATGGCTCTACTATGACTCTGAGTCATACCACATCCCGATCTATGATCACATATGAGCCGTCTCTCTCAACTATGTTATCTCATTCCACAACCCAATTTGTACCTATAATAACCACATGAGAATTGCTTAGGTACCCATGTGTAATGGCGTCTTGAGTAGGGTGTGAGTACAAAACTCAGTAGGGAACCACCAACATGGTCCCATACTATACAATATAAACAAATGAATCAAAAAAACAACTCAATACCGACTTTGTCCTGATGTCGTAGAGACTTTGAGCATGCCATGATGACTATGCCTCTATAGTATCACTATTTCCCTATGGGCATACACATATAACCTAAACCATGCCCAATAGCCATCGTCAGATCTCAGGTCCATGACCCCAATTGACCATACCTACCTCGAACAACACCATCCTATTTATGAGCATGAGAATAAACTCAGGGAAACCTCTTCTCACTCACTAAGGATCCCATTATCACACCTCCACTGATGAGTAGTGGACCATGGGGCATCGCCTGAAATCCCTCATCCTCAAACCCTTAGGTTGAACCCCATGGTAGTACCTTGACACGTGCATGTCATGGGGTGTGACAAAAAAAATATTTCCTAAATGTAGGATAGTGGTTAACCTATGTTGTCTCCAGAGAGGAGTGCACAACAATCAAGCTGTCACCTTAAAATTGAGAAACAAGTGTAAGTTGTTTTTGAAATTTTTTGATTTATAAAACAAACTAAAGTAACCAAACAAAATAAATAAACTAAGAAAAATATTGAAAGAAAATTGATAAGGAAAGTGATTGAAAATAGTGATATTAATTGAGTGATCAGTTCGAGATTGGTTTTCCAATTGCAAAGTTATCATAATTCCAATTTATCCAATTCTCTTCTACTAAGTCGATTAAAGTGAGATTTCATGATCTTTTCCTCTCACTCCTTTGGTCAAATGGTGATGGTGAGAGTAAACCTTGAAAAGGTCTCAGATCAATATACTCTCTTTTATTTGTGTGAAAGAGTTACAATGAATACCCTCAATTGACTTAGGCAATTCTCGATCAGGTCTTATTTATCCCAAACAATCAAGAATACCCACTACCCCGCCCACACGTACCGACGATCGCCAAGTACTTCACCACTAAGACATGATCTATTACATCATATATAGGCTATAACCTAGTAGAGGGAGAAAATTATCATTTACCAAAGAAACAAAAACAATAGAATCTAAAACCAAATACGATCGTACTTGATAATAAAAACCATCATTAGAAATTGAAACCAACTTTGTAAAAGAGAGAAAATATTTAATAATACTAAGTGCATGAACTCAAACATTAAAAAAGAGAAAATCTATCCTTACCCAATCACTCATAGGATTACCCCTACATATGAAGGGAATCCATGAAGAAGTGGGAAGAATAATATATTACAAAACTAAAAAAAATAAAATAAGGGAAAGGAAGAACATAAAATTTCTCCTCCAGAATCCTTCAACTGAAATTATTCCTCTTTTATGCCCACCAGAACTCCGAAACTCAACATGGTACCTTCTTAAAATTTGTTCAAAATGAATTTGGATATCTACCATATAAATTTAAAATATATTATACAAGTGTAAAAAAAATTATGATCGTATTACTAAAGTGTACCTTTTTCCCTGAGGAAACTCTTCAACTTCTTCCTTTTGGTTGCATGAAAAAGAAACCTTAATGAGATAATTTATCCTTGAAATTTAATGTGGACACGAGTCACGGAGTCCTAGTTCTATTATAACTATAATAACTTCATTTTTAGTTTGGGAGGCTGATATATTCCTCATTAACTGAGGTGGGGTCCATTCTGTTGTCCAGAAAACTTTTTCTACTTGATTTATTTTTCTGGGCTATTGTGTGTTGAATTGGACCTAGGTCCAGAAGACAAAATTGAATACCATGAGAAATTAAATCCTAAAAAAAGGAATTAATTGATATGGATCAAAAATTTAAAAGATATACCCAAAATACAGAAGATCTGCAAAACTACTAAATTTTCAGAATTAAACAATTTTCACAATTAAGCCCAAAATCCACTAAAAATACTAAAATGATGCAAATCAGCTCAAATTAATTAATTAGAAAAGGTTAAATCATTAAAACACATCTGAAAAATAATGAGAATGTTATATCTATCATACCCATGCATTCTTGATGTTAGGACGACATCTGATTCCTTAGAGGAGGAGGCCCTAGGAAATCCTATATGTCCGGGTGTGACCGATTCCTAGGAAAACTAATCAATCAAAGGGAATACCCTCCCTGGATTTGACAAACAATATATTTGGAATCCAATAACTCATATATCCTAAACCAAACCATCAATGTTATGTCCACCCAATCCTAGAGGGTATCCTTGGAATTAATCAGGGGGATACAACAATCACCCTTATGATTTCCAACATCTGTGCTCGAGGATATATCTCCAACTGGTATCTCATACTACTATTAGAATCTTGAGCCATGATAGTAATCAAAATTTTCTACTAATATCACCATTTTAATCCCAACACCTGATAACTCATAATGGTATCAGTGTATCAAAGGAATATCAACCATCCCGACCATTCCTGTATGTGCGTAGTCACATAACTCTGATGCTTGATACTAGGTACAAACTCTAGGCATCCACTCCTACACTAACCACATCTCTGGATTCTATTTGAGCTAGGTATCCACCCCAAAATAAACTATGATAATGTATCCAAACATATCAAGCATCCTAAGGTCTGATCTATGTCATCCAATGATTCTTGGGAATCCTGAGTAAACATATCAATGTTAGGCCCAATGACTGATTCCAAGGTATCCCAGGAAATCACATATCATAAAGAATAAAAACAAACAAATAAATAAATAACCAAGAAGGGTTGGCCAAATTCTCATGCACATCACTATCATCCCATCCCCAATGTGCTTATACATCAGTCTGAGTTCTGAGTGACACCCACAACCATCGGTACCCAACACCCACTCTAGGCCAACCAGTCATTAGGGATCCCACCGGGGTCCCCTAGGTCACAACATAATAGAGTAAACTTCATAAGGGTCTTTGGTATTATCAAAATCCTCATGTCAACACCTAACTCTCTATGGATGTCATTCCCCATGTCATCATTAGTTGGATAAAATTATATCACTAGATACATGAGGTTTTCCACATCAGAAAAGGTCCTGAAGATGAAACATAACCCATCTCAATTCTCACATCTCATTAGGTTAGTTCTCTAACCAAACCCATTCCCATGACCTACGGTCTACCCCCCTAGGGTAAACACATCTCAAGGGTCCACATGCAGCCCACTAGTCATCCATCTCAAGTAATATCACACCTATAAAGGTATATGGACATGATAACTTACTCAAGGGACACTAGGCCATGCTCATTCAATTTTTCATAAGGACACCCCTCATGGGGGTTTATATGTCACAAGTAAGGACCTCATCCATCAACAAACAAGGTGTCATGTTTATTCCCTAGGAACAACATAGCCTATGTTCTTATTCACTTAGCTCAGGGAATCCCATTTATTAATCATTTCATTTTAAACATTTAATTCAAATTAAATAATCCAATTTATCTAGAGGGAACCACCTGTGGTGGTGGCCTACATATCGCATGCCATATATCAAAACATAACAACCATAGGGATGATATATGAAACCACCTACCTTAATTCTGGATCATTCCCAATTATTCTCCATGGGATGACAACAGCTTCCAAGGACCTTCCAAGCCCGTCCAGCTCATCCAATGAACCAATCCCCTAACTCAATCCAGACATAAATAATTAATTAATTATAACATTTATAATTAATTTATCAATTTAATTCAAAAAGGGACTAATTGCTGAAAATCTCACTAGTGACTCTGTCACATCGGAACTGTAACCAAACATGCAATAATGATGCACAATGTACCCCCAACCTCATTCTGAGAAAAATACCTAAGAAGCGGTATCGATTCTATGAACATCTAGTATTAAATTTTAAATAAAAACCTAATAAAATTCCAAATTGAAACATTCCTTTATAAAAACATTGAGAAACCAAGTGAAGATGGTGTTATGAGATGTCATCCTCCTAATAAGATCAAAAACCCCATGATAATCGGCTAATTCCAACATGCCCTAGTGGAATCGACACAAAAACCCTAATTTGGAAGATAAAAAATTAGAGAAGAGTGGAGTGAAGGAAGATTGGAGATCACCAAAGGTTAGAACTCACCTCAATCTGCCTAGGAATCGCCACAAAATCAACCCAAAAGGGAGAAGAACCAAGGAGGAATATGGGAGGGGTTGATTGACCCATGCGATGTGGGAGGAGGGTAAAAGGGGGCTCCCCCATTTTATTTCCAAAGGGGTAAAAAAGTAAACACCCACTTTTAATGAGCTATACTATTTGGCCTCATGGTTTCTCAAACCGTGCACCAACCATGCGGTAGAAAATGTCCATGCACACCCATATCACATGGTTAACCCTCCTGTTTTGTCAAACCTTGTGAAAACTATGTGAACTATCACTACCTCAGTCTACAATATTTCACACAGTTTGTCTGAAACTGTGCAAAAACCATGTGCCAAGCCTCCAACCCAAACTAAGAAGCATGGTTTCCCCTTGAATCTGAACAGTTTTCTAAAAACCATGAGATAAATATTACATATAACCATAATATATATAATTTGAAATTAAAGTCCTCATGTATAAGGGTACACACATGGTTTTCTCTAAACCATGCAACCCAAACCATGCACTCTAGTCAGAGTTCTCCAAAAATATCTAAAACTTAACCTGAAGCTTCTATGACTTAACCAATTACCCGAGTTAAATTATAATAATAATTCCATGTCTAAAAACATAACTTTAATATGTTACCACTCTAGGAATTCCATTATAAATCTTTGACCAAAATTTAACACACCCAATAATCAAAAATTCAAATTCCTCCTAAATTTTCAAACCTATCCGTACACCCAAGATATTACATCTGGGGTTGTGTTCATAAAGTTCTTTAATTGGAACTTGTTTAGTTATAACCATTCATACTTATCTTACATATATTCGAAACTTTAATAATTGGTGACTAAATTTATGTGATCACTATAACCTGAATAATAATTATTCCATAAGTTGAGAATAATATTTACTCTATATTAAATTCAAATGGAGTTTAATTAAGGATCTAGGTATACTTAGTGTGTGAAACTATAGGACTCTTTCTCAGTGGAATTAAGAGATCTTGACTAAAGTTCAAGATCAACATCTAAAAATACATCAAAATGCCCATAGAGAAATAAGTTAATATCACAATGACACAATCTAATATGAACACTTATTGTGTAGTATAATCCATTAGCCTTGATATCTGATGCACCCAATTTGTGTATACATTTCTAAATATATAATTGAAGATAAAAGCAAGTTTTCAGCATATATATGTGGTTTCAGGAACATATTATTTGATTTTGGTGAATCTGTTTACTTGCAGGAGCTTTCTGGCTTAATACACGGATCAAGGGAAGTTTGTGACATTTTTGAAACTACACGGCGTGTACTTTCTATACACACCGTGTACATCCAGACAAGGACACGGACCAAAGCAGGGAGTACACACCCATGTCTACCAGACAGAGATTCACGCCGTGTGGTTTGGCGCTACATGTCGTGTACCACCTTCTAGAAGCAGTGGTTGCAGAGAAAAGTCCACACGCCCATGTGGTCGTTGATGAAGACACGGCGTGTCTGAACTTTTACACACCGTGTCTGCTATTCTAGAAGGGGATGGCGGCGCTACACGCCGTGTATGGAGGCACTAAACGCCGTGTATGGCAGCGCTACACACCGTTTTCACTCAACTTGCAGGCGGCTCCGTGTGCAGAAGTCAAGAACGGCATGCTCGGCCACCTGCCAGCGGAGAAAATGGCGCCAAAACGCGTTGACGAAAAGTACACGGTGTGTACTTTCTATACACGCCGTGTACTTTATTTTTCTATAAAATGAGGCCTTGGCCTATGGATTTCAAGAGAGTTTAGAACCATTGGATGAGGTAGAATCTCTGCTACCACCATTTCCGAAGCTACCGAGGTGCCGCCATTCCGCTATTCCACCATTCCACCCTCCGATACTCTACCTCAACGCCTACACGATGAATCCGCCAGGTATCACGTGTGTCGTTTCTCTCCTAGATTCTATGTGTAAATAAACCCCTTGTGTTGGGGCTATGGATGATGGGATCATAATTTTTATATTGTTTTATATAGTTGTGTTTGAATCGTTGTAATTCATCTTACTTTTCTTAATCCACTGTCTAATATAACTGAGAATTCTTAGCTGGACCAAGGGAAGGATTCTCAGCGATACAAAAGAAAAGTAACGGTGAAAACATCCATGACCATTGGAAGGTTTTCACCAATTCAAGTAATGGACTGGATGTAATAAAGAATTAAGGACATTGACTACCGGACCAAGGAGTCAACTGCTCTAATTCCAAACAAGAGGAACCGGACCAAGGAAATCTTGTAACAAAATGAAATCCTGAATGATTGAATTATTATGAACAACACAACCATTTAAACAATCTGCATAAGAACTCCTTATTCACCACAGCCCCAACACGTCTTTTCTTTCCATTTCTAATAACTTTTTAAATTTACCCGTTCTTTTCCTTCAAACTGTATCCATTCTTTAAAGTAAATCAGTTTAGTTTAAATCAAAACCCAAAAATCAACCCAATCATTTCTAAACTTTTCATACTTAACCTAATTAAGTATTAACTCAATTAAATTCATGCACACCATGGTTCCTTGTGGATCGACCCCGAACTTATGCTATACTAAATTTCTAAGAATGGGTAATTAATTTGGTACGCATAAAACTTCAACCAATGACAAGCGTAGACCAAATTTTGGCGTCGTTGATGGGGACCCTGTTTAGTGCTAAAATTTAAATTGTGTTAATAATTGATTTAAGTGAACATAAAAATCAAAAAAAAAATTATCAAAAATCTCTTTTCTAAATCTCAATTCAAATTTTCTTTATTTTTTTCCCTTTTACGCCTGGTGTTCGTTTTTGTGTTGTGTAGCGCTTCAAGTGTATGTTTCGACGCTTTACACGATCCAGAATTGCAGAGTCTTCGAAATTAGTTCCGCTTGACCTGGAAATCAAACGGACCTTCCTTCATCGTCAGCGTACACAGACAGAAACTCACAACCATATACAAATACCTATGGCGAACAAGGAAGAGGGAGCACCAGCCGTAGATGCTGCGACTGAGCATCAGTACCAAGATCAGCAGCCTCCCGCTGCTGGTCTTCTGGAGCAACCTCCTGGAGCCTTCATGGAATTCCTCCCAAGGGATTACCAATGGCCGCCGCAGCAACTCTTCCCACGACCATACTCTTCCCCTCAATAGAAGTTTATGCAAACTCCACCCCATCAACAACAACCTCCAAGACGTACCCTTATAGAGTACGGACTTCCATTGATTCACGGAGCTGATACGGGCATCGTTCGTCCTCCGGTCCAGGCCCAGCACTTCGAGATCAAGCCTGCTATCATGCAGCTAATCCAAAACACAGTCTAATTTGGAGGCCTGGCTAGCGAGGATCCGAACGCCCATCTCTCCAACTTTCTGGAGATCTGCGACACCTTTCGGTACCATGGCGTGTCCGAGGATGCCATCCATCTTCGCATATTTCCCTTTTCTCTACGGGATAAGGTGAAGGAATGGATCAAGGGGCTACCACAACAATATATCCTCACCTGGGAGGAGCTAGCCTAGGAATTCCTTTCCAAGTACTTCCCTCCATCCAAGACGGTGACACTCCGGAATGAGATTCATAACTTCCAGCAGCACGACTCCGAGTCATTGTACGAGTCCTGGGAACGCTTCAAGGAGATGTTACGAAAATTCCCCCATCATGAAATCCCACTCTGGATGCAATTCCAGACCTTCTATGGAGGAATTACCATGAATACCAAGTCCGTGGTGGACGCTGCTGCTGGAGGTATGGTGATGCAGAAGTCCCCCGAAGAACTATTCGAACTACTGGAAGACATGTAAGCCAATAGCTTCCAGTGGCACTCCGAGCAGGGGACTCAAAAGCGAGGTATGCACAATATTGACGCTACCACAATGTTGGTTGCTCAGTTGGACGCTGTGTCCAATAAAATCGACGCATTGAACCTAAAAGGAACATCACAAGTTCATGCGGCACACCACCCAGCATGTGGCGATTGTGGTGATAACCACATCATGGGAGAATGCTCGGGTTCAACTGGAGGCACCTCGACGAGTGAGGTGAGTTATGTTTCCAAAAATCGAGGGCCCAACCAGTACCAGCAGTACCAGAACCCGGCATGGCGAGATCAATATAACACATGCTGGGGCCAACAACAGCAGAATCCTCCACCCCAGCGACTGCCCAACTACAACCAACCTCCATACCAGAACCAATTCCAAAGGCCACAACAACCCCAGCAGGGTCCTTATCAGCAACAAGGGTATCAAAACCCTCGTCCATAGCAGCCACGACAGTCACCTCCTCCACCATCTCAACAACCACCTCAGCAGGAGAACACCTCAAGGTTAGAGGATTTGATGACTAAATTCATATCTAATACTGAGACTCGGTTCCAGAATTAGGAAGCTTTGATTCGAGGCTTGGAGAATCAGATTGGCCAGCTGGAAAATCAACTCTCAGGGAGGTAGCTCGATACACTACTGGGGAACACCGAAAAGAATCCAAGGGAGGAGGCCAATGCTATCATGCTCTGGAGTGGAAAAGAGCTCCACCAGAACCAATCAGCACAGCAAGGTGCATCCACACCCACTGTTGAAGAAAAAGGTACCAATACCGACCCCTCCTCATCCAATATCCCACAGAAGGAGGCTTTACAAAATAAAGAAAAGGAAGTAATCCAACCATTCAATCCTTCCTTACCCTTTCTGGAAAGATTGAAGCAGAGGAATCTGGACCACCAATTCAGCAAATTTATGGATGTTTTCAAGAAGCTACATATCAACATACCATTTGCGGAAGCCCTGATACAAATGCCAACATATGCCAAATTCATGAAGGAAATCCTCTTGAATAAGAGGAAGATGGAGGATTTGGGCGTTATTGCACTAACGAAGGAGTGCTCCGCGGTGGTTCAACATTCCATTCCTCCCAAACTCCAAGATCCAGGTAGTTTCACCATTCCTTATACTATTGGATCCTGCGAGTTTGGGAAGGCCCTCTACAACTTAGGGGCCAACGTGAACCTTATGCCCCTCGGAGTTTTCAAGAAGCTGGGACTCCACGAGCTCAAGCCTACCCGTGTCGCCCTTCAACTTGCTGATCGATCCATCAAACACCCGAAGGGACTACTCGAGGACGTACTGGTCAAGGTGGGTAGGCTAATTCTCCCTACTGATTTCATCATCCTTGACATGGGGGATGACCAGGAAGCACCTCTTATACTTGGAAGGCCATTCTTGGCAACTGGTAAGGCACTGATCGATGTGCACCAAGGGGAGCTTATTTTTCGTGTAGGAGATGAGAGAGTCTCCTACAATGTTCTTAAAGGCATCAAGCAGGCATCATCATCAGCTCATGAGGATTGTTCTGCAATAACTACCCTAGATGACCACCTGGTGGATGATCTGGTATGTTCTTATATTTCTGATAATTTTTACAATCCAGACATTCCTGTTGAAGAAGATCTAGAGAACTTCCAACTCCTAGATGGCCAGGGCAGCCACTATTGGGACCATTATCCACCGTAAAAATCAGGTAAGCAAGGTAAGTAGGTCGAGCCAATGACCTAAAACAAAGGCACTTCCTAGGAGGCAACCCAGAGGTTACACGCCGTGTCCCACTTATATACACGGCGTGTACTTATCTTTTTAATTTGTAAACTTAATAGTATAAATCTATAGAATAACGAATAACTAACCAGGGATGATGCCGGTGCTGATGGCAAAGTCACTGGAGTTTATTCGAGCCATCCTCGGTTCGAATCCTCCTGACCTACCTTCGGCACGGGGTTCCTCCTTTTTAATTACACGACGTGTGTGGTATTGTCAATCTATATATATATATATATACATGTGTTTAATAAAACCCATGGTGGGGATGGGCCGGTTGTCTAAAATCGTAATCTGGTTTCAAAAGACCTGGGTTCGAATCCAGACAACCATCCCATTTCCATCATTTATTCTTTTAATAAAACCACACAACGTGTACTCCGATATACGCCGTGTGCACTATGATTTTTCAAATATAAATAAAAAAATTTAAAAATAAGAAATTGCATGCGGGTGAAGTTGGAGGATTGGCAAAGTCTCGACACCAGGTTCACAAGACCCGGTTTCGAATCGTGTTAATCTCCCCGCTTCACCCCCATCCTTTCCTAAATAAAAACCACACACCGTGTTTTTCTTTCTTTCCGTGTGTATAAGTCGTATAGAATAAATATATATATAAAATAAATATGAACAGCAAAACAACCTTTGCTCCAGTGGGTGAAGGCATCCGTTCGAATCAGTCGATCACCTGTTCGAATTCCGCCCCAAGCACCGGACCAAAGGTTGTACTACTATTTTTTCTTATTTTAAAATACACGGCGTGTATTTCCTGATATACGTCATGTATAGGCTTATGTATAATATAATTTGTCAATATTTCTATTTTTAATAATTATTATATAGTTTACTATAATAATTAAATTTTATAATTAAAAAAAAGAGTATAAATAATAATAATAATAATAATAATAATACACGGCGTGTACTTTACATACACACCGTGTACCTCGGCTATAAAAGCCGCGGGCCACCTGGCTTGAGGCCATGATTGCACGGTCGTCCCATTCTTCCCCTTCTTCCCGTTTCTTCTCCTAAATGCCATCCGAACCCCATTTTGCCAAATCCGTCAATTTGGGGCGTTTCAAGTTCTGATTCCTCTCACATTGTGATCCTCGATCCAGGATATGGCAGATCATGATCATTTGCGCGAGAAGCGGCCAGCCTCCGCCACTGAGGGCGAGGAATCCAGTTATCGTCGGATCCGACTCCGACCACCTACTTAGCCGGACCCCGACGCTCCAGTCTTTGAGCTCCCTCTGTTGGCCATTCTACCGCCACTCACTCCCTCAAATGAGGTGGGGCCTCCTTCTACTGCACCAGCTGCCACTTCCGTTGTACCATCATCCTCAGCAGCTGGTCCCTCTTCGAGCACCCCTTCCACCGAGCCACCTTCTTCTTCGGCAAATCCACCTCCAAAGCCAGATGTTGCTACTGCACCGGCACCTGGGCCGGGACCTGCAGGTGCTCCCTATCCCTGCACGGTATTCCCGGTTACCGACCTCGCATATGACAGGCTCCGACACTTTTCTCGTCGGCCGATACCATTGATCGGCCGGTACCTTGACAACAGCATTCCACAGCGGCTCAGTATTTGGGAGGAGTTGGAGGTACTTCTCGGGCACACCGCACTCCTCAAGATTTTTCAGGTCAGCACTCCTGTGTTCTGAGATTTATTTTTGGAGTTTGCGGCCTCCTTTGAGTTTGATGGAGCGGAGTACCGAGAGATGCCTGGAGATGCGGTGCCAGTGGTTCGATTTCGGTTAGGCAGATGCCGTTTTTCTCTGACGATGACAGAGTTCGGCCGAGGGTGCGGTTTCTACCCCCATCCTTTCACCCCACCCCCCGTTTCTGACTTGACCCGACCCGAGCGCTCTGACCTCATTGCCATGTGGCGGGAGATTACTGGGCCTGACCACCAGTACTCCCCCACTTCTCAGAAGAGCACTCTTATAGCCAATCTTTTCCTTCACTTCACCCACCGGTGCTTCAGCGCCATACTCTTCCCCCGCCATGAGGATATGGGGGTCGTGACCGGCCGTGACATGGAGCTTCTTACCTGTGTCATCCGGCACGCCTACCCGAAACTCCCCTATCTTTCCGCCTCATATTTTCACTCCATGTTTACCGGCTGTCAGGGAAACCTGAACGGCAGGTTTTACACCACCCGTCTTGCCCACCACTTGGGGGTATTTGAGCCTGCATTAACTCATGAATTGTTAGGTTCACCCCAGCGGATGGACTTCCTCATTCTCATTCACATGGGATTAGTTTGGAAGCAGGGGGTGCCTACGTCATTGCTCAGGCTCGAGCCCCACCACATGTTGACCCTGCGCCACCTGCTGACCCTACCCCACCTACTGACCCTGCCCCTCCTTCCACACCTCCTCCATCTTCTCCCACTCACCCACCTCTTACTGACCCCACTTCCTATGACCTTCCTTCTTCTGACCCATCTCCCATCCCACCTACCCCCGCACCCTCGGTCGATCTGGCCATTTCCTTCCGCCTAGCCATGATGGAGCAGCAGTTGGCCCATATCATCGGCCACCAGGACACCATTGCATGCCATTTGATTCGTCTAGATGGCCGCCAGGACTGGATGGAGCATCTACTGGTACATATTGCTCAGCATCTTGGTGTTCCACTGCCTCAGCCACCAGCCCCTGCCTCCGTTCCTGGCCCTTCTGCTGCTGCTCCACAGTCGTCTCTTATGTCATCCACAACTTATGTTCTGATGACTCTGGTGAGCTCTATTGCTGCCACTTCTATCGGGCCAGGGCCTGCTACTGAGCTTCTGATCCCGAGTCTAGCACCTGCGGCTCCTAATTCTTCAGCTACCCTTCCCGATGCCGAGTCAGAGCCTCACCCTTCCACGGCTCCTACGCCATCTCTCCCGGCCGATTCTGTACTGGATGATGCCTCCCTTGAGGCAACCCCATGATAGTGACATTTTCCTTTCTCTTATATATCTCTTCTATCATTTTCTATGTTGTGATGTTATGCATGTTTGTAGTCTTCTTTCTTTTTCTCGACAGCCACAGGTACCGGCATGGCGCGCTTTGGGTATCACTTTTCACGAGGGGAGTATTTTTTCATTTCTATTTTCTTTCTTCTTGGCTTTACTTCTTCCACTACTTTCCCTCATTTTGTCCCCCATTTCTCCCTGCTGCCTACCCTTTACCTTGGTGTTGCACTTGGTGGACCATGTGCAGTGTTAAGTGTGGGGGAGCATCTATATCTTTCACCTTAGTCTTTGCCCTTAAACTAACCTAGGAGACATCATTATTAGACTCTATATTTGTAAATGTAAAGCAATTTTTGTAAATCAGTCTTATAAATGCTAGAGTTATCAGTAGGTACTTTTGGAAAGGTTACATGCGTTTTAGTTTTTAAGTATTTTAAAATGATTGCTGATATAGTTTCAATTAAAACCTTTCATCCTTGATTAAATTACATTAATTAGGCTAATCATTCATATACATGTCATGACCTGATTGTCCCTTTATTATTTTTCCACTCCTGAGAGGTATTCTAAACCCTTTTTCGTATTTCTTTTCTAATACCCTCTTTCTTGAGAGATTCTTAGGATATGCATCACTACCAGAATTTGCAAGTTTTTTTTTCGAAATATGAAGAAATTTTTGAATTACTTTAACATGATTGAGGCATTAGATTGTTTCAACCCCTTTATCTTGAGACCTACCCTACATTTAATCTTCGTTAAGCCCATTGAATCCATGAACAACCTTTATAGGAAGCCACATTACAAGCCTATTTTCCTTCCTACCCTATTTCTTTTTAAACTTTGCATGATTATTCATTTAAGCTTTAAAGAGGGAGTTGGAAATACATGAAATATTTTTGTACAACCATGAAAAAAAGTGTGGGGGAGTGCCTCTTGATTATTTGGGGCAGAATGGGTTCCAAACATGTACTCATTGTATTCATAAGGGATGCCCTTGTGTTTTGTTGTTAAAAAAACAACAACAAACAAACAATGAGGGGACCTTATACTTATTTGCTACTTATTTGCCCATAAAAACTACTTACCTAAGGGAGTTGATAACAATTACAAAAGCATTTGACTGGGCTTTTGAAGGATGTATTTTCAATGAGCTTTACTTTGAATATCATGCAATGTTGTTTAAAGGAATTAGCCATCCTTTTTCAAGCCTCAGAATTTATTTTCACATCTGAACCTACCAACCCTTAGCCACAGAAACATCTAAACCTTATTGAAAAAGACCTCATGATTTTTGTAATTCAATTTTTCTGAAATGGAGAACAAGATATCTTGAAAACCTATGGATAGAATGTATATGCCTTGGATTGATCATAACTTCGATTAAAAACATCTTGAGTGTGGAGTGTGATTTTAACTGGTAAGTTAAATCATCAAGTGGCATGCTTATTTTTGAAAGGTTGAACAATATGTTGAAAGAGGATGAGAGTAGTTAATTACATTATATATGAGGCATGATTTTAATATCTTATTAATTGAATTTGTTTGTGCCATTTAGAATTTTTCCTCAGTAACTTTATCAGTTATACGTTTGATTAATGAAATACCTTCCTTTTCAAAGTATAAGATCTCTTAATTAGATGTTGAGATTTTGCTTGAGGGCAAGCAAACAACTAAGTGTGGGGGAATTTGATGCACCCAATTTGTGTATACATTTCCAAATATATAATTGAAGATAAAAGCATGTTTTAAGCATATATCTATGGTTTCATGAACATATTCTTTGATTTTGGTGAATCTGTTTACTTGCAGGAGCTTTCTGGCTTAATACACGGATCAAGGGAAGTTTGTGACATTTTTGAAACTACACGGCGTGTACTTTCTATACACGTCGTGTACATCCAGACAAGGACACGGACCAAAGTAGGGAGTACATGCCCATGTCTACCAGGCAGAGATGCACGCCGTGTGGGTCGGCACTACACGCCGTGTACCACCTTCTAGAAGCGGTGGTTGTAGAGAAAAGTCCACATGCCCATGTGGCTGTTGATGAAGACACGGTGTGTCTGAACTTTTACACGTCGTGTCTGCTATTCTAGAAGGGGCTGGCGGCGCTACACACCGTGTATGGCGGCGCTACACACCATGTTCTCTCAACTTGCAGGCGGCGCCATGTGCAGAAGTCAAGAACGGCATGCTCGGCCACCTACCAGCGGAGAAAATGGCGCCAAAACGCATTGACGAAAAGTACACGGCGTGTACTTTCTATACACGCCGTGTACTTTATTTTTCTATAAAATGAGGCCTTGGCCTACGGATTTCAGGAGAGTTCAGAACCATTGGAGGAGGGAGAAGCTCTGCTACCACCATTCCCGAAGCCACCGAGGTGTCGTCATTCCGCTATTCCACCATTCCACCCTCTGATACTCTACCTCAACGCCTACACGATGAATCTTTCAGGTATCACATGTGTCTTTTCTCTCCTAAATTCTATGTGTAACTAAACCCCTTGTGTTGGGGTTGTGGATGATGGGATCATAATTTGTATATTGTTTTATATAGTTGTGTTTGAATCGTTGTAATTCATCTTACTTTTCTTAAGCCACTGTCTAATATAACTGAGAATTCTTAGCCGGACCAAGGGAAGGATTCTCAGCGATACAAAAGAAAAGTAACAGTGAAAACATCCATGACCATTGGAAGGTTTTCACCGATTCAAGTAATGTACTGGATGTAATAAAGAATTAAGGACATTGACTACCGGACCAAGGAGTCAACTGCTCTAATTCCAAACAAGAGGAACTGGACCAAGGAAATCTTGTAACAAAATGAAATCCTGAATGATTGAATTATTATGAACAGCACGACCATTTAAACAATCTGCATAAGAACTCCTTATTTACCACATCCCCGACACATCTTTTCTTTCCATTTCTAAGAACTTTTTAAATTTACCTGTTGTTTTCCTTCAAACTGTATCCATTCTTCAAAGTAAATCAGTTTAGTTTAAATCAAAACCCAAAAATCAACCCAATCATTTCTAAACTTTGAATACTTCACCTAATTAAGTATTAACTCAATTAAATTCATGCACGCCATGGTTCCCTATGGATCGACCCCGAACTTATGCTATACTAAAGTTCTAAGAATGGGTAATTAATTTGGGATGCATAAAACTTCAACCAACGACAAGCGTAGACCAATATCTTATCAAACGGGTTTCATACTTGTGTCATCAGCCTATATACTTGATTAATTTTCTTTAAATCCCTGAAATGAACTCACTGATGAGCTACCATGATTGTAATTTTAACCAGCTAGTTCCATTTCAATCAAAGGCATAGAGATATCATCTTCTATTAACTCGAAAGGGATAAATCCTTCCTTAACTTATTTAATTAATTTCATATCACTTATGAATGACCCAATGTATCCTACCTCATCATGAAAATATATCAAATTGATTTTAGATAATATATCAAAGTAAGTGATTCATGATATACATTAATAATAATACCAAGTCTAAGGACCAATACACACATTAGTAGATAGAAATATCCAATGAAACATATAACATGTGGAATATATATTAGCAGGTATGTCCTCATAACCACATTATTGGAGATTAAAAAGTGATAAATTCATGAGAATAAGACTTATACACTAATGAGTATACAATGACTAATAGTAAAACATCATCTATGTCCTGTTAGACAGATTTCATCTAGACCATATGAAATATTTTTAAGAATATTATCATAATATTTCTAGTTTCCCATTACAGAGGGAAACTAATATAACCTTTCAATGTGATAGTGTTCCAACCCAAATAATAATATAATTAAATCAATATTATGATTTATAAGTATTCATTTTATGGATTCATGTTAATCATATTTTTATGAATATTTTTATTAGAAAAGAAATAATTTTATTTAACTAAATAGTTTTTCCACGTATTACATGGTTTTGTTTAAAAGTTAAATTTCTTAATTTTAAAATTTGAATTTTATAAAAAGGTATTTATTTTTGGATTAAAATTATTTTTTTTCTTAGGTTTAATTTTTGGGATTTTCTAAAAAGATTGATTTTTTAGGTGAATAGTGAAAATACTGATTTTTATTAAAACTGACATCTCTTTTCAAGTATTTAAAAATATTATATTTTGGATTGGTTTTAAAGTGAAATTATAACCTTATTACTAAAAATAATCAAATTAATTCCATATTAATAAGCATTATACTTGATTTTGGTATATAATCAATTTTACAATTAAAAGGGAATTTTCTAAAAAACTGTTTTTATTACAGTTTGCGTATTTATATTAAAATTAATTTTTACCAATTTTGGAAATTTAATATGGTAAAATTTATTTAATATTTGGAATTAGGAGTTTAAAATTTTATAATAAGGTTAATTTCATTTTTTTTCATTATGAATAGAAATCTTGGTAAAACTTTGTCATCAAAGTAATGATTAAAAGAGTTAACAAAGGGTTAAAACTAAGAGATATGGTTAAAAATATCATAAAAAATGGTTTCAATTTAATTTTAGGAGTGTATTTAAAATAAACCTGATATTATATTTTAAATATTTCAATTTTTTCCACATTCCTTTGAGAAAGACATATAATATATTTAGAAGTTTTAAGTATTTACAAGTGAGCCACTCCCCTCACTTATAAAAAGGAAACTCATCTCATCACTTCTTCACACAATTTGAGCTTGATAGACTATCTAATACCTACCCGGATACCTTACCAAATACCCTCCTCATGTACTAGAGGTATAGGTATCCTAAAAAGAACAACCTAATAAGGCTTAAGGTGTAAGCCGAATGAGATTTTCTAAAGAATAAATGTAATTCTTAACCGAGTGGTTCATGTTTATTTCTTATTCTATCCCCTTAAAATCTTATTTAACCATGATTAAATAATAAAATAACTATATTACATATACTAAAATTTTATCATAATTATGGTTCAACCCCTTTTCATCTTCTTTTCCATCATATGGGAAATGAAAATATTGTTTGTGCGTACGTGTGGACTACCACCTCCACGAAGTGACATGTTTTGTTTTTCATCACCATATCATATGGATGGTTAAAATTATAGATAAATGAATATATTTGATATTTATAAAATAATTATTATTATTTAAAGACAATATATTACTTACCTTCTTACCCTACCACCTGTTGGAAAATGATAACATCGCTCGTGCGTACATGTGAACTACCACCTTTACAAAACAATGCGATTTGTTTTTCATTTAGACCTTAAAAGGCTGATCATAAGAATATAATTAATGAATAAATATGAAATTTATAACATATTTATGATTTTTTAAAAGTAAAATATTATATACTTTATTTATTTTTTACCTAGTAGAAAAATAGAAATGGCATCCATGCATACGTATAAACCATTGTCTCTATGAAATAACATGATTAATTTTTCATAACTGACTTAAATGGTTGATTTTAAAAGTGTATATAATATATAAATATGATAATTATAATTTTTTATGATTATGTAAGTAATGGAATCATAACCCATTTGGCCATGATCAACGCACTGATGTTATTTTGAGGTTATAAATCGAACGACCCCAAAATGACCAATGTGAACTTAACAATTTTAGTAACTAAATAAAATATGTAAATAAATGAAATAATGGGAATAATGATAATGGAATTAAAATAAAAAATATTCTTAATAAATTAAATAACTAATATAATTTTATTATGTAGTATTTATAGAACATACGAATCTAGATGATACTTAAGGTGAGAGAATTTATTTTAAAACTCTTATTTTAAAAGTTTTCCTTCCAACTCTTTTTATTCCATGTCGAGGTTATTTTAAATATTTAAATAAAGTTCTTATTTATATTTAAAATATTTATATATGTCATTTTTTACTATATTTTACTTTATATAAAAATGTTTTAAAAGGAATCTTTTCAACATTTTCCATAAGGGTTATTTTTGACTTTTTACAAAAGTAATTTTTTTAACGTATATGGATTGAATTCCTTTTCCCATAATTATAGTCATTATTCATTATCAATATTCCTCTATAATTTAAAATAATTTTTAAAATTATATCATATTCCCACTCTGTTTTTTTTCATTTTTAAGAGTTTTTTTTAAAAAGGACATTTATCCTTATGATTATGTGAAAATGGAAAGTATTTTTCTTATGAGTTCAAATGAGTTTTTCAATGGTTTTATGATAAAAAGTACAATATTTAAAAAAATTATTCTTGATATATCACTTTATCATTGTAGACGATGAAAGGTGAGACCTATATAGCTCATGATGATGGGTGATCTCGAACCTTTTCCTCTGCCTTGGTGGTCCCTCGACCATTTGCTGATCATCTATGTGACTGGTTGGGCAGTCACAAGACATGTGTCCCTACCCACTGCAAGTGAAGCACAATCTAGTTCCTTGCTGACTCCCTCTACTCTGGGAGCCCCGCACTACCAAACCCAAGTCCTGGGATCGTCCCTTGAAAGATCTGGCTCGCTTAGGTCCCCTCATCTGCTGCCCTACTACTCACTACTGAAGACTTTGTCTCCCGATGTCTGCTGGTGGATCCGGCTATCAGTGTCTACTCTTCTAGGAAGCTCTCCACAATAAGGGCTCGCTCTATCCCTCCATATTGAGTGGGGATGATGAGAGACACCATGGATGCCCTGATCTCCCGTCCGAGTCTATGCTCAAATGTTTGGGCCTTGAAGAAAGGGTCCCGCACCATGTCTGTGGAGTAGCAAGAGAGGTTTCCAAACCTCCCAGAGTACTCAGCCACTAACATGCTTCCTTGTTGTAGGTGAAGTAGCTCCTGTATACGCATCGAGTTCAAGGTTGTGGGGAAGAACTCCTACCGGAAAATCCACTCAAAATTAGCCCAAGAGAGGGTCGCCTCATCACGAGTCTGAATCATCAAACTCCACCATCTCCCTACTGAGACCTGAAGAAGGCCCACAACTAAGATCACCATCTGGTCAATTGGCATCCTCACTAAGCGAAAGACCCACATCACTGCCTCTAGCCAGTCCTCAGCTACCTAAGGATCTGTCCCTCCCCTGAACCTGGGAGGTCTCTGTCTCTGGAACTTGTGCAAGGTGCTAAGCCTGCGCACGTCCTCTACCGGTAACGCCAGTAGTAACTGACGATCAACGGGTGGTGGTAACACTGGTGCACCATCCGGCAGGGTCATCTCTAGAACTGGTCCCTAAAAAGATGCCTCATCGCTAGGCAAGCTTTCCTTATGGTCACGCATTAGAATCCTAGCTGGTTGTCTGCATGGAGGCATCCTGATACAGATCAAGATGTACCACGGTTAATAGATTATACCTAGTGAGATAACTCTTATTCAAGAAGAACATAATGAAGCACTCAATTCCTATATGATGCATGAAACCAGTGTTTTATGTATAGAGTCGCAAAGCAGAATTCAAGTTCCTGGTGTATGGATACATTGGCCTCCACACCAACACCCTGAATCTGAAAGTCGAACTCAAAACATTTAACATTGTTTCCCAAACACAAAACAACAGACTCTAGGTCTTTGAGGTAGAACCAACCACCTCTGATACCACTTTGTCATGACCCATCCCCCGGGGCCCGTGCTATGACATACCCCAAACCCGTATCCCAAAAGCCATAGGTTGGTGACTAACACCGAAGGGGTCAACCTGCAAGTGGGAGGGATTTTCTTGAGTACCTATATTCACACATGCATAAACACATCCCAAAGATATAAAAGTAAACATACATGCCACTAAACAACAATTGAGTAAAAGTAAAAACTGTAGGTCAAATGAGCCAGAATACAAACCCAAAAAAGATAAGCTGAAAATAGGAAAGTACAAGGAAAACTCTGAAAATCTTCCATTGGAAACCCCACATGATGGGTAATTATAGAGTAACTACTGGAAGTCGTAGAAGTACGCTCTGCCTACTTGGTCTCACTGGGCACCATCGAGTCCTGGGCCACCAAGTCCTCCGTCAAGGAAACGATCGTCTGAACTAGACACAACATGTGTGGGTGAATCCCGTACAGGGGTGAGCAATAATATACTCAGTAGAGACCCCAAAACACAAAGGAAATACAAAAAAACAATCCATAGAGAAAACCAAAAAACATGATCAGGAAGCATAGTCACGACACAAGACAGCTCACACCAAGTATAATTTAGAGTAGGAAAGTAGGATTATTATTTACATCATCAAACACCATGGGTTACTAGATAACTCCACCTCAATGAGTACAGTGGGCCTATTGGGTCACACAGAAGCTGCTTCCCACTAACCTTAGACTGTTTTGGTACTCATCCATGATTAGTATCATGGGTATGCTGGGTCACACAGAAGTATCTCCCCATCATGGCCATGTCGGGTCACACAGAATCCACTTCTCACCTTGTCCTTACTGAGATACTCCTCCTATCAAGTATCTTAGGTCTTCCAGGTCACACAGAGTCGCTCCACACTGTGGGTTTGTCGGGTCATACATAAGTCGCTTCCCATAGGGCCATAGTAGCTAATCCACATAGGTTCACTTTTCAACAGTCTTTAGGTCTCAGCCAACAGCATGGTTTCTGTATGTAGTGTGCTTGATTCTGGGAGAACCTCTCCTGAAGCCATGCATCGAATTTCAACTTCCACTAAAGTCTCCATAGAGTATGCCAAAAGATCTGCCTCCTTATGAGGATTCCAACGCTAAAAATGACTCGTCAATCAGACACTTTGTTTTAAATATAATGGTGTTTTTTCGAAAAGGGGACAGTTGGGATCGGGTCCTGTCCGACCCAACCTGGTCCGGGTCCGTTGACCCAACCCGAGTCCGCCGACCCGACCAAGACCCAACCCAGCCTGGGTCCAATCTGACTCGACCAGATGGGGCGGGTCCAGCCCGCTGGGGTGGCCCGTGCCCTACCTGGTCTACCTGGTCGAGACGCGGCTGGAAGCCACATCAGGCTTCCCCTCACCCCATGGGGACAGTGCCTCCACTGTGGTTGGTTGACCGCAGCCTTTCACGGGCCACCATCGACGTTCATCGGTGTGCCAGCGGGTTCTTCCGTAAACCACCGAGTCCGCTCTGGTGGTCCGTTCTTCGCACCGCTTATGCCTATGGCCTTCGAGGGATGCCTTCTTCCCTACAATGGCCTCAAATCCTCCTTGTCACCATTTCAAGGAAGTGACCATGAAGAACGCACAAGCAGAGGGTCTCATGCCTTATTTCTGTCGGCCCACGCCCTCCGCTTTAGAGATTTAAAAATGAGAGGAGTTTGGTATTATAGTTCCAACATATAATAATCAATCATGATGTAAAACCTCAAGAAAAACACCCTCCCACAATAACTCACGATCCGTGGATCAACCTGTTCATGAGTTGATCCACATTCATTGTTTAAAAACAAGAACGAGATATTTTAATTCAAAAACAATAAACCCCTACCTCAAATTAGTTTGACATTGAAGTGGTCCACCCTCAAAGATTCAAGAGGTCGAAGGTGTTTTTTACTCACCGATCTCATTCTTTGAGATGTGTCGAAGTCATTAAAGATCCACCGATGTTCGTCGTTCATCATTGGAGAGAGTTCTTACCATCAGTTCATTAGATAAATTTCCACCTTTTTGATTCTTAACTCTCCAATGCATTAACCCATTAAAAGAAAACATGTCTCGGCATTTCTGTTACGCTTTTTCATTTATGAAACAATGTATCTGTTATGCTTCATTTAATGCGTCATTACGCTGCACAAAAATGATCCATTAATGAGCTTCATTTAATGCACCTTGTCGTCACACCACAACGCCACCATCCGCCGCTCAACGGTTTAAAAAACAAAACAAAATATCTTTATAAGTTATTTTATTTTTTTCCAAAAAGTCTGAAAACTAACTTTTCTGGTTGACCCTTGTTGGCTGAAGTTGGGTCTTTTATAAGTGAATCCCGGTGTTCTAAGTTCAACAGTGCTCTATGATTTTTGATCTGAGCATCGGTTTACAAGTTAGAAAAACCCGCTCCCACGTTTACTTAAATGAAGTTAAAAAAAGTTCAAAATTCTATTATGAGATCATCGGACCACAAAATCAGGTGTTGTCAGAACATCTTGTCTTGGAATAATTCCATATAATTTAAAAAAATACATGAAAATTTTGGGACATTATAATGCAGCTCAAGAAATAAGGCTTTGGTCTAACATTGGAACATGTACCAGGTCCATTTCCCATGATCTCAGGGAGGAACTTTACTTATATGGGGTAAAGGGTGCTTGAAATGTTCTAATAAATGATTATCTATGATCATGATTTTGAGATGTTTGTTTTATTTCTATGTTTAACTTGTGTCAGTCACTACCCTTAAAGTGATGTGTTTTTTATAAAATATAAAAAATTGTGGTCGGGGGAAAAATATTAGATCCTTCTGATATTGATTTTGATGTTGATGATCAAGATCAAGCTATTATTATGTCATCATCTTTAGATTCTTTTCACCTGAGTGGTACATACTCCTATTTTCCATCCACGAGGTCGAGGGTTCAACCCCCGAGGGATGTGGTTACTGAAGGAATACTATAGCGGTCTATTATAGCAGTATTGTTATAGTTGTATTCAATATTCATCAGTGGGATTTCTGGAAATTTCTCATGCCTTCAGACCACTTAGCACTTCAGGACACTTAGGCCTCTAGGACATACATACAGGGCCTTTGGGCCACTAATAATAGGTAAGTGGACACATAGTGGGACCAAGATATAGCTCGATGCATTAGGTAGGTAGTGAAAGCATGGAGACACGCAGGCACTGTCGGGTGGGCGACCTCAACAGAGGGATAAGTGTGTTGACACCTATCAACCAACCATTTTTCCTCTAATGTTGGATGAATGGATTACCTTCTAGATGACTCTCAGTGTAATGGTACTAGTCTAATGGTATGGAGAAACAGGTTGGTGGTGTAGTAGGGTGTTGCGTAAGCATTGTCGGGTGGATGGCTCAAAATAGAGATGAGTGTGTTGTCACCTATCATCTGATATTCCTCTCACACACCATTATGAGATGGAGGGGTTTCCTGTCATAGTGCATCGAGGTAACTTTGGCATGGGTAACACAACACTCATGATAGGTACCACATGTTCAATGACTCTAGCAAGGTGGGTGTGGTTATTAATTGGTGGAATGACATGTTATAAGCTTCTCATGCATAGGGGAAACCATGTATTCAACCTTCAGGCCACCCAAGTTCTAATGCCTTTGTGCCTCTCAGTATTTGGAGCATGTATTATAATAAAATAGGTTCAATGGATGTTTTTCATTCCTTATGATGGATAAGGCTTAACCCATTGGGGTTCCTAGGTGTGTGTGTGTGTGTTTATGTGTTTGGTTGCTTGCAATCCCCTCTACCTATAATAAATAAAATTTTCTTAAGAAAGAGGGTGAGATTATTAATTTTAATAGGTGATGTGAGATAAAAACTAAAAGAATATACAATGATAATTGGAGAATGAGTATGTTTAAATCAAAAGGAGAAACTATAAAATGTTTCTTGAGTAAGGAAATTGGGCATATTAAAAAGAATATCCCTAACAAAAAAATAATTTTAATAATTTTAATGATAATGGTGATCATTATATAATGGTAGAAAATGGGTATGAATGTGTTGAGGTTTTAAATGTGTATATGTATAATATGAAAATGGATTAGGTCTTAGATTTCAGATATTATTTCCATATGTTTCCTAGAAAATATTTTTTTATAATTTGTTTTAGACTGATCAAGGGAGTGTGATCATATATAATAAAGAATTTTGTAAATTCATTGGTATATACTCAGTTTAATTAGATCTCCATGATAATATTATCAAAATATTGATAGATGTAAGGTGGATTCCAAGAGTAAATGGAAATCTCATATCATTGGGTGTCATGGACTAGATGTTATTTCATGTCTGAGGGATGAGTTATTAAGATTATCAAAGGGGGGATCATAGTTATGAAGGGGGATTTGTTTAATGAGTTTAAAGTATTGTTTTACAGGTCACATGTTAGGAATATTTGAGGATGTTACTCAATTTTTATAGGATATTAGTACATGTTAGTTCTAAAGGTCTTTAAAAATTGGTGAAATGGGTGTCGTTAAAGGGTATAAACCTTGGCAATTTTACATTTTGTGAAGATTGTTTCTATAGAAAGTCTGTAAGAGTTGGTGTCCTAAAACCAACTATTTGTACTTTTATTACAAGAATATTTAATATATTTAAATATTAAACATCTTATTACATATTTTTCATTGTTCTGCATGAATATAGTGTAATAATGTCATGGAGTATTTTTCGCATTAACAAGGTCATAACAATTCCCCACTATGATGAGAACCTTGAAGTGCTATGAAAATATTCTTAAATATAGTTCCGCGGTTTTATGAAATACTATGATGGGACACATAGTATATAGACCGTCAGGTGTGAGCACACGTAATAATATGAAACTTCTTCTCATGAAGTTTGCACTTGGTAATCTCTAATACGAGAGATTATGAGAACATTCCCACTAATAATTTTTTTTCATGTTTTGGTGTCATCAGATATTACTATCTAAAAGTATGTGTAATGGTCCTTAAACCTTACTATTATCATTAATACATGTCATGACACACGCACATTGATTTATTGATGAAATCATCATGCAAACTATTGGCAGAAAGTAGGGTACATTGGGTACGTCACGAATGACATGTTATTAATGGATAAGTTGAGGAAGTATTTATCCATTACATTTATGGAAGTCGATATCTTGGCCCTTTTATTGAAATAGAACCATCGCACGAAATTCCATGGTCATGGTGTAATAATGACTTTATATCAGGTAGTCAAAGAACGATATATCAAGTATAAAGTTTGATGATAATATCATATATAAATCATAATACATGTTGTTACTTTATTAATTGAAACATATTATATTCCATATGTCATAAGAGTAAAACAATATTTGAATATAACACATGTTGGGTAGATTTGAACGAGTATTCACCAGGATACCTCCAAGGTGCATTTATGTACCAGGATGAGAATCTTAAAGAAATCCATAAAAGGATTAAGATGAAATGATTTATTAATTAAATATAATAATTAATCGATTAAAATCGCAATTTATATTAATAAGAACAATTAAATAATTGAATGCTAGTTTTATTAAATGTGTAACTTGTTTCATGTATGTGGGTGATCATGAGCTAGACCAAGACCTTTGTATGTGATTGGTTTACTTTTAATTTATTTATTAAATTAATTGTTGGCCTACGAGTCATCTCTCCTCATTAATATATAGGGTGTGAGTGCCCATGGTTTCTTTTTTGTAAACCTTCTTTTTACCTCTCACATGCATGTGAGTTAAAAATCATATGTAATGTATGGAGCTCCCAAGTTTGTGGAGGCGGTCCAAGTCAGGAGCCGAGACAAAACCAATCCAAAGAGATACAAAAATGGATATATGGAAAGTTTTACACACGAAGGTGTTTCTCCCCTAGGTTAGGGTTAGTTTATCAACTATTAGATAAACTAACCATTAGAAAAAAATCTCATGATCATGTCATTTACTTTATTTTATTTCTGTTAGTTGCATGGTTTTTCATTATGGATGTGATGTCACGATCACATAATTAATGAAATAACAAGCATACAAGATGGAACTAAATAAACCAATCTTGTGCGTAAATATTACCAAGATATGGTTAATCACTTAAGTAAGTTCCACTTAATATTAACAAGAATGTGATAAAGATAATAAGGCAATTTACTCAAAAGAGATAAAAATATCTCAGTAAAATATTAAGTCAGACTAAGCCTTCCATTACTTGATTAAGGGAAAGACTCAATAAAACTATGTGTTTGACCAACCCTTATTGAGACACTTACTTTTATACAAGAAGACCTTATGAAAGGTTTCGGGTTGACTTAACCTTATTACATCAAGAGAAGTAGCCCTTGCTAGAATTGGTGTAATATTGGAGGCAAGTGTTGAGGAAATCCAAGTCAGGATTTCAGGATTGGGGAGTCCACTCAATTGATCAAGAAGCAACAAGCCCATAGTTGGCAAAGAATTACCTACCTAAATACCTTCAAATAGTTTTACCAACCCTTATTGGGGTTATGCGGATGGGGAATATGGATCCTTTCCACTAGAATGTCATGAGAACTGGACATTCTGAGTTCAATGGTGAGGGCCATTGGGACTTGAAAAAATGATGGGATACTTAATAAAATTAATTTATTATTTCTCATTCAATGTAATCATGAATGTTCTAAAAATCTGCTCTTTTAATTGTAGAATAAAATGACAATATCGTCAACCACACTATCACTACGATCAATTCTAAATAAAGACAACATCCTCACCAGCAGTAACTTCCAGGAATGGTTTAGACGTATTCGGGTTATTCTATGACATGAACAGAAGTCTTAAATGATGGAGTCAGTATTACCCAACCTACCTACCCAAGAGGTGAGTGATGAAGAGTTATTGGTCTATTAGAAACATATAAATGACGCGGTGGACATTCAATGTTTAATGCTATCATTAATGTCTAGTGACCTCATGAATTATCACGAAAACATGGATGTTTATAGCATGCTCGAACACCTACCTGGTCTTTACCAGGAGAGAGCAAGACAAGAATTATTTGAGATCTCTAAGGCACTCTTTTAGAGTAATATTTTAGAGGGTTCCCCATCTAGGCCTCACATAGTCAAGATAATTGGATACATTTAGTGCCTGAATGTTCTAGGGTTTAAACTCCCCGAAGAACTAGGTACTGATCTCATTCTTGCATCACTCCATCATATCTTCTTCAGATTTGTTGTTAATTTCAATATGAACAACATTGAGAGGTCTCTATATGGTCTTCTTATCCTCATTCACCAAGTGAAAAAAGATCTGAAGTGAAAAAATCCTTTTGTCCTTATGGTAAATAAGAGGAAAGTGGAGGAGAAGAGCTTTAAGACCAAATCTTTTTCACTCCCTTCCAATAAAAGGAAGATAAATGGGGAGTCAAGGGAACATGAAGTTGTTTGTTTTTCATGTGGCAAGAAGGGCCACTAGAAGAATAATTGAACCCAGCCTAAGAAGAAAGGGGAAGCTTCAGGTGCATTTGTTATTGAATGCAGTATATCTATTTCTACAAATTGAGTATTAGATACAGCTTGTAGTGCTCACATATGTATCCAAATATAGACACCAAGTAGATTCAGTAAGATTGGTTTAGGGGAGGTATATCTACGAGCATCCAACAGATCCAGACTTGTTGTTGTAGCTGTCGGGGACTACCACCTCACGTTGAAAACTGGGATGATCTTGGCGTTAAAGTGTTGTTATTATGTGTCATCTATTACTAAAAACATTATTTATGTATCTGGATTAGATTCAGATGATTTGTTTTTCAAGTTTCCAAACAAATGTTTCTTCTTTTACAAATATAACATTTGTTTTGATAGGACACATTTATACAACATTCTTTACGTGTTGGATTACACAAACCAAGTAATGACAATTGATAAAAAAGATACTTTGAATGAATCATACCACACTCAACTTTGGCATCACTGGATAGGTCATGTAAATGAGAAACACTTGAAAAAATTACATCAAGATGGATATTTAGATTCTTTAAAACTAAAACCATTTGGTGTATGTAATGCATGTTTACAAGGAAAAATGACCAAAGCCACATTTAGTGGGAAAGATGAAATGGCTAAAGAGCTTATTGAATTGGTTCATACCGATGTGTGTGGACCATTTCCAATTGAATCAAGGGGAGGGTACTCATACTTATTAACTTTTACTGATGATTTTAGTAGATATGGATATATCTACTTAATGAGGTATAAGTCAGATTCTTTTGTTAAGTTCAAAGAATACAATAATAAAGTTGAGAATCAGCTCAGTAAGAAGATTAAGAAACTCCACTCAGACCAAGGTGGAGAATATCTTAATCAAGACTTCATTGATTACTTATAAGAGTTTGGTATCCTATCCCAACTAACTCATCCTTACATGACCCAGTGGAATAGTGTGAGAAAAAGGAGGAACCACACCTTTTTGGACATGGTGATATCAATGATGAGTCATGTAAGTCTTCCATTGTACTTTTGGAGATATACTTTACAAACTGAAACACACATACTAAACCAAGTACCAAAAAAATCGATAAATGGTATTCCATATGATTTATGGAGTGTAAAGAAATACATTTTATCAAATTTACATGTGTGGGGAATTGAAACATTTGTTAAGGCCCCTTCAGGTAACAAACTTGCACCTCAAGGAATAGATTGTACCTTTATAGGATACCCCAAGGAAATAGGGGGATATTACCTATACAAACCCTCAGACAAAAATGTTATAGTGTCAAGACACACCATATTCCTTGAGAGGGAGCACATATCTAAAAGAGATACTGGGAGAGAGATAGAATTTGATTAAGTTGAGACTCAAGGTACACAAGAGTTGGTACATGAATAGATTCCACAAAGCCCCATGGAAGAAATAACTATTCCATAGACACAAGAACTGTATAGGAGTAAAAGAGAGGTTAGAGAACCAGAATGGTATGGTTTTCTAGTTATCAAGGATGGTGACTCATTATTAGTTGATAATAATGATCCTATAACCTACAAAGAAGCAGTAAGTGGCACAAATGTTTCCAAGTAGCAAAAAGCCATGAATTCTTAAATGGATTCCATATACCAAAACCAAGTCTTGATTTTGGTAGATCCTCCAGTTGATGTAAAGCATGTCGGTTGCAAATGGGTATTCAAGAAGAAAATGGTCATGGAAGTACAAGTCAGTACCTATAAGGCACGAATGGTTTCAAAAGGGTTTAAACAACATCAAGGCATTGACTACAATGAAACCTTTTCACCAGTTGCAATTCTGAAATACATCAGACTTCTATTAGCCATTTCCACTTACCATGACTATGAGATTTGAAAAATGGATACAAAAACCACATTTTTTAACTGGAACTTTCAGGAACATGTCTACATGACACAACCTGAAAGGTTTACGACTCTAAAGGATTCCAATAAGGTATGAAAGTTGTGGAAATCCATTTATGGATTAAAGCAAGCATCCAGGTCATGGAACATTCATTTTGATGAATCCATAATGGAATTTGGTTTTATCAAGAACGAATGTAAGCCTTGTGTCTACAAATGGTTTAGTGGAAGTATAGTCATTTTCCTAATAATATATGTTGATGACATATTACTTATTGGAAACAGGATACCAGTCTTATAGCTTGTTAAGGCATGGTTGAATCAATGCTTCTCTATGAAGGAATTGGGAGAGACAAAATATATTATTGGGATTAAGATCCATCATGATAGATCCAAGAGATTTTTGGGCCTAAGTCAAAGTACATACATTGAAAAGTTACTAAAAAGATTCAGTATGGAATAATCCAAGAGGGGATTGTTGCCTGTGTCATATGGCATTCATCTTTCCAAGAAAATGTGTCCTTAGATATGTGAGAAAAGAAAGATAATGGCAAGGACTCCATACACATCATCGATTAGGTCAGTCATGTATGTTATGATATGTACTAGGCTAGATGTTGCCTACACATTGAGTGTGGTAGGCAGATATCAAGCTGACCCAGGTGACCTCCATTGGATGAAAGTCAAGAAAATCCTTAAGTATCTAAGGTTTACTAAGGATATGATCTTGGTTTATGGAGAAGATGATGAACCGGTCATCAGAGGATATTCATATACTAGTTTCTAGACTAATCAAGATGACATGAAGTCGCAATCGGGATACATCTTCACTTTGAATGGAGGTGCAGTGAGCTAGAAGAGCTCAAAGCAGAGTGTGGTCATAGATTCTACAGTAGAGTCAGAGTATATCATAGATTCTGGAGCAACTAAAGAACTAGTTTGGATGGAAAGATTCATCTAGGAGATGGATGTGATACCTAGCAGTAAAGATCTCATCACATTGTACTGTGATAATACTACAGCGGTGACTCTCGCAAAAGAGCCAAGGTCACATCAGCAGACCAAGCACATACTTCGAAAGTATCATCTATTGAGGGATTTTTCTCAGAGAGGTGAAGTTACAGTGAGTAGTATTTCCACAAAAGACAATGTGGCGGAACCCTTGACTAAATCCTTGACCTAGCACAAACATGATCATCGTGTGAGTTCAAGCATACTGAAAGTCATAGGCAGTTGGCTCTAGTCCAAGTGGGAGTTTGTAAGAGTTGGTTTCTTAGAACCAACTATTTTTTACTTTGATTACAAGAATATTTAATGTATTTAAATATTAAATTCTTTATTACATATTTTTCATTATTACGCATGAATATAGTGTAATAATGTCTTGGAGTATTTGTCCTATTAACAAGGTCATAGTAATTCTCCTCTATGATGAGAACCTTGAAGTGCTATGAAAATATTCTTAAATATAGTTTTGTGGTTGGATTACATACTATGATGGGACACATAGTATACAGATCATCAGGTGCGAGTACTCGTAAGCATATGAGACTTCTTCTCATGAAGTTTTCACTTGGTAATCTCCAAGATGGGAGATTATGAGAACATAACCGCCAGTAGGAATTCCACATGTTTTGGTGTCATCATATATTCCTATCTACGAGTGTGTGTAATGGTCCTTATATTTTAAAATTATCATTAATACATGTCATGACTCGTGTACATTGATTTACTAACAAAAACCGTCACACAGACAGTTGGTGGGAAGTAGGGTGCATTGAGTGTGTCACGAATGACATGTTATTAATAGATAAGTTGAGGAATGATTTGTTCATTACATTTATGAAAGTTGATATATTGACTCTTTTATTAAAATAGAACCATCACATGAAATTCTATGGCCATGGTGTAACAACAAGTTTATTTCAGGTAGTCAAAGAACGAAATATCAAGCATAGAGGTTGATGACACTATCATGAAACCATCTTTATGAGATATTGAGACAAAGAGATTATATTACACAGTGAGAATTCATATGCATAATTTGTTTTTGTGACTTTAAGTTCTTTCTCTTGGATTCCTTGACCGGTTTCTAGACAGTACTCTTGGACTTTAGGCAAGCCCGTCTAATGCCAACAAGAAAGAATCTTAAAGGGTCACACACTAAGTGTCTCTAGTGGTCTCAATTAAATTCTATTTGAATTTAATTAATGGAATAAATATTATTCTCAATAAAGTGGAATAATTTTATTCAAGTTAAAATAATTGTATAAATTAAATAAATATTTATTCGCGGTATTGTGAATAAAAATATATTTATTTATTTTATTGAACATTTAATAAATATTTATTTACTAGTTTGTAAATAAAATATTTATTTAAGAGAATAATTTATTTATTTATTTATTCAGGTGTTCAATAAATAGAAGTGGAGTTCGACCGGAGCAAGGATGGTCTGGTAGTAAAATAATTATTTTCAAGACAGTAAATAATTATTTAACTAGTTGGCATAAAACAAAATAATAATAATGAGGTTATAATTATGCGGCAAAAGATTTCACTTATGATTCCGTTTTGCGCAAGTTGGCGCACCACAAATAATGACGTGATTATTGTTATTATGTATCATGAGTTTTCACTAAGGTAGTGAATGTATTTAATTTTTGTTACATAGTTAAATATTATAACTGAATCCCCATGTCGATAAATAGAGAGGTATGTATATTGTGCCATGTATGAGAAAACATTGATGCAAGAGCAATTCTAAGTCAGGAATTTTCTCTCAACTCCTCTCCTCTCCCCCTCTCAATAATGAGAAACATTATTCAAGACTGAAGAATGCGTGATCAAGAATGATCAATGCAAGACACTCACTTCACTACACTAGCACCCGAAAAGCGAGTGGTGTCAATTGGGATACCATTGGAACATGTGTGGATCACCACGCCATTATTTATCTAAATCTTTGATTATATTTTGTGGAGACTTCATTCATCATCATATTGGTCCTGGAAAAATCATTGATCATGGTAAAAATTAAAGTTGGGCATCGGCCTAACCATGCTTCCACTACGCCCAGGACATTCAAAGTCTAAGTGAGTGAATTTTAATAAATTTTTCCATAGGATCACCTAACCACTTAAACATGTCCATTTAGACTTGTGGGGTCTAGTTAGAATAGTTTCTCATGCAGAGGCTATTATTTTCCTATGTCTTATAGATGAATATTTTAGGAAAGTTTGATTTTGTATTCTTAAGAATAAATATAACACTTTTAGATTATTTAAAATAAAAAATAAATGGTCGAAAATTGATCAATAAGAATCTAAAGGTTCTTAGAATAAAAAATAGTTTAAATTTATTGTATTATGAATTTTCTACGTTTCAAAAAAATGAGGGTATCCTTAGGCATAGGTTAGTAAGGTGAAACCTTCAGCAAAACGGGCTTGTTAAGAATGAATAAGAATATTTTTGGGTCAAGGATACTACTATAATTTTCCTAGTTAATGGGTGTCCCTATATAGCTATAGCTTTTAAAACTCATCAAAAAATGTGGATTGGGAACTCTCACATCAATGATTACTTTAGAATGTTTGGTATGATAGCTTATTCCCACATAGAATATAATGAACTGGAACCAAGAGCATTAAAATGTATATTCATAAGATCGCTTAAAGGGGTCGAAGGATATAAGATTTAGGTAGATGAACTGGGATTTCATAAATGCATGATTAGTAGAGAATTTGTTTTTATGAGACTTCTTTGAAGAATAAAAATAATTTACAACCTAAATTGGTTGATCCTAATATTAATAATAAATATATAATAGGGGTTGGGGTGGAGAGACATGATACGGTAAAGCCTGAACCTAAAAATGAACTCGTGAGTCTATAATCTAGTAAAATAACCATTCAACCTCCTCCTACATATGTCCATGTTGATTCAGTTGAATTTATCTTTAATTTTACTAATGAAATCTATTTTATATACTAAACTTGGCTTAATTCCAGCTTACGTGTCACCTTCTCATGGTTCCACGTCACCCAAAACCCTCTAATTCTACCTCCAACCCCACAAAAACTTGTTGTATGCCGCCCCCAATCAGGATTTCATTCCGGTTCTGCTAGGGTTCCCACTCCCCTCCACTCCCTGACTCCCCTGCCCTGCTCCTGTTCTCGACCATCCTCTTCAGTCCCACCGTCGCCTCTGCATGCTCCATCTCCACATGCTCTGCCTCTGGCTCCTCCGTCCACGCTGCCACCGATCTTCCCTCCCTATTAGGGTTTCCATGCGTCATTCTCCACCCGCGGAATACCTCGCTGCTTCCTCACCTCCAGATTCTGGTGTATCCTCCTCCCCACAAAATCCACCAGAAATCCTCACCTGCATACAATCAGACGATCTTCCTCACCTATGACTATCATTGACTATTGCTCCTGCAATAAGTTGCATGAACTTCCTCACATCTGGATACCACTACATCCTTCTCTTAAATCAAGTATTCATTCAATATTCATCACCTACCCAAACCAATTTAAGCTTCAACACCCACAAACAAACCATATATTGAAAGTACATATTTGTGTTCATTCACATATATCAACAACGGGTCAGGATTTCCCCATTGCAAAGCTTCATCCCATTACCAGACGCATCACTCATATGGTAATTTCACCTCCCTATCTCCGCTGTCAAAATTTTCTCCAGTATTCACCTTTTAATTTCACTATATTCATAAGAATTTCCCATAATCTGTTTCCATCCATCTTTGTTCATGTTTCAGGAATTAAGCATCTACTTCATTCATTCAGTCAACATTTATTTAGAACATTCTCCACTCGCAGAATGCCTCGTCATTGCCTCACCTCCAGATGGTGGTGTATCCTCCTACCCACAGAATCCACCAGAAATCCTCACCCGTATACAATCATACGATCTTCCTCACCTAAGACTATCGTTGACTCGTGTCCCCGCAATAAGTCGTGCGAACTTCCTCGCCTCTAGATACTGATATCTCATTATCTTAAAGTAAGTATTCATTCAATCTTCATCACCTACACAAACCGATGTAAGCTTCAACACCCAAAAACGAACCCTATATTGAAAGTACATATTTGTGTTTATTCACAGATATCGACAAGAGGTTAGGATTTCTCCATTACAAAGCTTCATCCCATTACTAGATGCATCACTCATACAGTAATTTTTTCTCCCTATCTCCATTGTCAAAATTTTCTCCAGTATTCACCTTTTAATTTCACTATATTCATAAGAATTTACCATAATCTATTTCCATCCATCTTCGTTCATGTTTCAAGAATTAAGGATCTACTTATTTCATTTGGTCAACATTTATTTAGAACATTATATCTTTAGAGAGCATAAATATCCAGTGGTCTATAATAGGTCTTCTTTGAGACAGATTTTTTCAAATCCCTATATACCATTTTTTTATTATTCCTTCTAATCTTCTTCCCCCTATGTTCATAGGTTTCTTTTCTAAGTATTGTGGTTGTCCCTCTTGTGTAAATTTGGTTTTATACTGATTCTAAGTTTTATTTTTGTTTCCCAAATTTTATTATTATTTTTTATATGACAGTGGTGGTCGTAGGTTTATCTATTATTTGAGAGGACAGAGTACTATGGCCTACACAGTTGTAGTAATTATCATGATGTTTTTTTCATAATTCCATTTACCATTTTTTTACAGATTTAGTTATAAATATATTGTCACATATTATGAATGCATCCATTATACATAGTACACATTAAATGATCATATTTCAGTAATATTATTTTCCCATAACCTACTTTTTATTACTATGGTCCACTTTATATTTAATTTTTTATTTGATATATATTGAGCATCATTACATGTTTATATGGGAGCTCCATTATAAAGAGATGCGATGAAAATGTTTGATGTGTACCACCATATTAAGGTTAGTATTTTATTATGCATTTTCTTTTTCTAATAATGATTCCATTAATTTTTGAGTTTTTAAATTTGTTTTTTATTTCTTCCATTTAACTTTTGATTTTACAAATTTATTTATAAATGTATTTTCTCATATTATACATGCGTACACAAACTGATTATTTGTCTCATTAATTTTTCATCAAGAAGAAGAGTATTTAGGTAATTATTCATATTCTAAATTATGTATTTTCGTATTTTTACATATTTCTAATTATTGTTTATTTTTCTTCATATGTTTTCTCCTGCAATGACATGCATCATCTCTTTTAATCTGATTTCAGTTCTTCTAAACTGATTCCATTCCTCATTAATAATATGTTTTATACTTTTATGTATTCTTTCCTAATCATATTTTCATAGGAATTTACTGGTTTCTTTATAAGTAATAATTTTTATGTATGTCAAAAATTATTATAATTGTTTTATTATAAAAGTTTTGACAACAACATATTGTTTATTTTTTTGGGTTATTGATTTCACTTTTATCGCTTCATCTTTTTTAGTAGAAACCTTTTTCTCATACATGGTGATAGGGTAATTTCAAATCCATATATACCAAATACTCGTTTCATTCTTCCTTGTACTTTACTTACCCCTTTGTTCAGAGGTCGCTTATTTCAATTCAACAATTGCTCCTTTCCTTTAACTAGGATTTCTTAATATTTTTCATCAATAGTGTTTAATGTAATTTTCTCACTGTCAGCTCATCTTTTAGAAAGTTGGTGTCATGTACTTTTTGTTATGTCTATTACTTTCAAATATTGTTTTTTATCAAATAATATGACATTATTGGAATTTCAGCCATCCTGTAAAGATGTTATGACATGTTTAGTGATACTAAAAATCTATTGATGCCCACACTATAGAACATAATACATTCTATGTTAGTTTTCCATGCTATAAATAAATGGGAGGAATCATAATGAGAACACACCATCAAATTTTTAAGCATGCCATGGGGGATTGAAATGATTTATAGTATAAAAACTATTAAGGACCATAGCATGGATTTGGATTTCACAAAGTGATAAAATCAAAAGTATTTTTCATATGGGTTATATCCCGATACATTTTTTCATTTATGAAATTTTCATATATTAAATTGGTAATTCTTATTAAATTCAAGGATGACTAACATAAGAATATTTGTCATTGATCAAGGGTGAAGTTAAAAAATAAAGCTAGAGGGAAAAAAGGGAACATGCTTCCCATGTGGAAGAATACTACTGCTTTAGAACTACAACCACAAGGAAGTTTCTCCATAAACCTATCAATGTCTATTTCCAATATAGTCTATTTAAAATAGTTTTCATATACGGTAAATGTGTCTTCTCTCCCTCCAGCTTGGCTATTAGCCAATATAGATTCAGGTTTTTTCACTGATTTAATTTTCATCTACTATAAAAGTTTTAATTGTTTTGTTAAGAAATTATTTTTTCCCTGTATTTTATTTCATTACCCCCTACATATCATTTTTTTAACTACATTTCCCATTATTTTATTTCATTTCTTAGACTTCATTTCCCCCCTTGAATATAATTTCTTCTATTTCATCTCCACATGCATTTCTTATATATATTTTACTTTATTTTTTAATCTTTCTAATTTTTCACTTCATTTCCCGTAGTATGGTGTCATTAATTGTGAGTTTTTTTATGACTGTTTTTTAACAGAAAAAATGCCACTTATCTAAACAATGATAGAGGTTAGTATGGTGTCATTAAGTGTGAGTGTTTTTCCTAACCCATATTGTGAAGGTCAACATACCAATTTTATGCAAACATCTACAACCTAGGCCATTTTAGATAAACAATGATAGTGTCGAGGAAAAGACATTGATCAAGATGGACTGAGACTCATTTAACAAATCCATCATAGCATGAAGTGAAGAACAGTTCTTGGAGGAACTGTGAATTATAGATTATTTTAGGTAGTGTATCATAAGTATTGTGAACATCCCCATTGTATAGGAACTTGCACATGAATTGGAATCAAACCCACCTTATAATATCTCCATATATTGTATTATTATTAAACATCTCCACTTCCAAGTCCCTAGGTATGAAATTTTCTACAGTATTAATGCAACTATCATTGGCTTGAAAATTATCTCTCATGATTCGGAATTACCTTAGTGTGCAGGTCTTGGGATTGTAAGAGGCCTTTATTTAGGTTTTTTCACTGCTTTCATTTTCATCTTCTATAAAAGTTTTAATTGTTTTGTTAAGAAATTATTTTTTCCCTATAATTTATTTCATTACCCCCTGTATATCATTTTTGTAACTTTATTTCCCATTATTTTATTTCATTTCTTCCACTTCATTTCCCCCCTTGACTGTCATTTCTTCCATTTCATCTCCACCTACATTTATTATATATTTTTACTCTATTTTTTATTCTTTCTAAATTTTCACTTCATTTACCTTAGTATGGTGTCATTAAGTGTGAGTATTTTTGTGAGTGTTTTTTAACAGAACAAATTCCACTTATCCAAACGATGTTGGAGGTTAGTATGGTGTCATTAAGTGTGAGTGTTTTTTCTAACCCATATTGTGAAGGTCAACATACCAGTTTTATGAAAAAATCTACAACCTGGCCCATTCTAGATCAACGATGATAGTGATGGGGAAAAGACATTGATCGAGATAGATTCTTTTTACTAAGACTCATTTAATAGATCCATCATAGCATGAAGTGAAGTACAGTTCTTACAGAAAAAGTGAATTATAGATTATTTCAAGTAGTGTATAGTATGTATTGTGAATATCCCCATTGTATAGGAACCTACACATGAATTGGAATCACGCCATCCTTCTAATATCTCCATATATTGTATTAATATTAGACATCTCCACTTCCAGGTCCCTAGGTATGAAATTTTCTATAGCATGAATGCAACTATTGTTGGCTTGAAAATTAGCTCTCATGATTTGGAATTACCTCAGTGTGCAGGTCTTGGGATTGTAAGAGGCCTTGATGCATCAATGGAGCTGTGTTATGTGATCACACCCATCCTATTTTCCACTCTGAATAAGGTTGATCTTTTTATTTAGCGTTTCATTCAAATTATTTCATGTTTATTACAGGATGTTGGATACACTTCACCTTATATTTCTGTAGATTTCCTCTCATTTAAAAATTTTGTGATGCTCTTTAACCCCACTGGGAAAGGCTGCTAGAATTATGGGTTTGTTTATCAATTAATAAATGAAATGGTGTTGTGTTATGATTTGTGATATTGATGGTGATGTTTTTGCTAATTTGATTTAGCAGGTACAATGTTTGGATGTTGTGAATCTGGATTTTGGTTCCAAATTAAGATATCCTTAGGGTGGTTCCACATGGTGATTTCAAAGGGTGGATCTAGATGGAGTTTTTCATATTGAATATTTCATATGTTCAGCAACTAGAGGGTGTTGTATTTTCCATTCCTGCATTTGATCTTGTGGGTAGTTATTTAAAGGATATGTGTTTTCAATTTTTTATACCTCTTATTATCAAGATTCCTTTGTGGGTAGTGTTGTGATGTTTTGGCATTATGTTTTGAGATTTATATGGAACCATGAGGTATGGTATATCAATGATATGGAGAAATGAGTACCTATAATTTCAGTACACTTCAAATGAAAAAATAAGTACTTTTTAAAATTTCAGCAACTTCTTGACCTTTGTAACATTATAAGAAATAATTAATTATGTTATCTTAAATAACTATATGTTATTACGGAAGAATACAAGTAAGATATAAGTAAAATAACTATAAATGTGTAGTGTAATTAATGCTATGTAACACATTGACTGATGTTATTTACCCCCACATTTTATCTTACATTTATCTTACTTGAAATGATATCATGTAACATAAACCAACATTTTTTCATGTAAAATGGATATAAATAAAATAGCTATAATCCCACAATACAGTTAAATAATTACATAAAACCATTTATGGCCAACATATGAGAATTATTTAAATCCTTGATATATATATATGTATGTGTGTGTGAGTGTTTAACGCCATAAATTTTATCTTAGGTATTGATAAGTAGTGTATATCATATCAACCAAATTTACTCAAAATGTGTTACATATTTATTTGTCCTTCTAAATAAAATGCACCACATTATTCAAAATTCTCTTCTTTATGGAATTTTTGTTTACCTAATAGAATATAATGTCAAATGTAAACATATTTGAACCTATTTGTTTACATAATATTCTTTATAATGAATGTGGGAAAATATGACATAACTAATCTTGAATAAATCATTTTTGTTTTTCATGAAGATTCATTTCATTATGAATTATCCATTTGAACCATTTTTTCATTTATGTAATTGATTTCTCCAGCATGAATGCCCAAAAATTTCTATTCCTTATTAATTCAACTAAATATTTACTATTCTGTTTATGATTTCTCAACAATTTTCTTACCTTCTATTCCATTATTATTTACCACAAATTTATCCTTTTAAATACATTCAATATTATATTGAATCAATGAGTTTGAAAATTGGACTTCTATTGTTGAAAATGTGAATTGTTTTATAGCACCGTGTGAATGCACGAGCGGAGTATTAGTTAATAAACTAAAAGAAGCTAGTACTTAATCGGATTTAAAAAGGACTGTATGTTTGGTACAGTGGAAAAGATTTAGATGAAAAGGGAATGGGAAAAGGAAATAGAATTAGAATGGGAAAGAAAAATGGAAATAATGTTTAAAATGATGTTTGGCATACCCAAAAATAGAGGGAAAGCATCACCTGTGCAAGGGTTTGAAAATTGCTTAAAACTAATGAATGTCCAACAAATTCAATAACTTAGGTTTCAAGAGTATGGTGTGAGTTGATGAGCATGCATTTTATTCACCAAGGTGGAGATCAGTTATAATTGCATTGCGTTTATCTTATGTTCAAAACTTACATTGCATGTTATTTTGTTTCTACATAATACATCTCTACTGTTGGCGCCTCTTCCGCCTTGTCTACTGTGCATTGATCAAAATATAAAATACATTTTCAGTGTTCCAAAAGTTTGATCTTATTAATACAATTCTCCATTTTTTGACTAATATTACCTCCCTCCTTGAGATGACCTTTAGGCAGTAGCTTGTACTGCTCGAACTTTGCTTCATCACACTCCAAGGTTGCCCTTTTACAGGCCTCCAAATTTCCTGCAACACAAGTCAAACAGACACAAACATCACTTGCTGACTAACAGCTTTTTATAGAAACATAAATTGTTTGGTGCTGCCAAATAGAACTTTATTATTCCTCAACTTAGTCATGACATCCATAAAGATAAAGTTTTGCATCCATCAAGTGAAAGTTTTCAACTCACCGCTCAAGTCTAATAAGTTGAACATCACCGGGAAATTCCAAATACTCCTGACCATGGTCATCGCAACACGAACCATTTGGCAGTCCTCCCTTAAAGCTCTAATGATGCACAACTTTGCAATTGGATTCACATACTTTACTGTACATATAATAAAGCATTTCTTATAAGCAATAAGTGTTACCAACAATTATCAATAAGTGGTAACGAAACCTAAGGTAGATGTATAAACTATACTAACCCTGTAATGAGCCAAGTGAAGAAGCAAGCCCACACTCCCCAAAGTTCAAAATAATGCTGTCCTTGATTGATTTTGAAACATTAAACTGGGTGATCACAATAGGATCTCCGCCTACAAATCCACCATTAGGATCCAAGAAAATTTCCATTACCATGTACCTATTTTTAAATCCCACCATGGTTGAAACTCCCCTAGATCTAAGCAGAAAAAAATACATTAATCGCCAAGAAAAACTTGTTGAAACATGACCAAGGATAAATAAAATGTGAAAAAAAAACAAGATCCATCTAAATAAAGACATAAAATAAAGAACATTTCAAAGTGGTATGACCCTAAAAAATTCTCTAGTTATAAGAAGTTTGATCGACATCTTAATCATCTTGAAGAGCGTCATTTATCACTAGTCCACATTGAATGAACCACATGAATGCTTGTGTTCCTTGTGGTTGTGTTGTGGATGCTTATTCTTTTTCTCCTAATGTAAAGAACAAATCAGAAGGCAGAAGACAAATTCTTAAGGTTTTCATTTTAAAATTTTCTACAAACACCGACCCCACCCACCCTCAGGGGCATAAAAAACCAACCAATATGAAAAATCAAAGATATTTCACCCCAAAACAAAAGCATTAGTAAAATTTTGAGCTATTTTTTTCAATTGTTTTTAGGTGACTTGTGTGCTTAAATGACAAAAACCCCATTTATTTAATTGATTTGATCATTTTTAGGTATACATTTACCTTCGTGAAAATATGAATTTTAATGATCAGTTCAGGTCATTTTTTCACATAATTGTTTCATCATTTTGGAACATCAATTTTCACACTCGAATACATTGATTTTGTCTATGTAATTTGTTTTACCATTTAATTTTTTTTAGAAATTAATTTTTTGAATACATTCTTTATATTTTAACCATATTTATATTAAGAAAATAATTTTTTTTCATTTTAATTTATTTAACATTTCTTTTTTATGTAAACAGGATCAAAAAATTTCACCCCTCCCCATATATGTCACTCACCTGGTAGTTGCGACAACACCCCCAGGTAGCACAGGCAACGACAATGCCATGTCACTGCCCACAATGCCACTTAAGGGAACAATATTAGCATGACGTCAGCAACGATCTGTACCACCCTTCACAACATCTGCATATCGGTTCGCCCGAGAGAAGAAATGAACAAGGGGAGGATTGTCGCTGCTTATGAAAAGCACCAATTAGCACCGGAGAACAGGTTGTTTTCTATGATATAGTTGTATCGCTACAGGTCCACAATGGTGGTCGAGCTACAGTGTCATGCAACCCATATCGATGACTATGACTTCCCATCATAATTATGATATGATGGAGAGGCAGCCTAAATTCCATAGAAATCTTGATTCGTTGCCTACAACATACACATAACATAGCCTGCAATTCCAATGTAGGCAGCGGAAAACCCATATCGCCATCTGCAATGAAGAAGAATATAATGCAGCCAATTATGATATGCCCCAATTGGAGAAGAAAACATGCTGATGCAATGCATGCTGACCATATCATCATATGAAATATGCCCATATCATAGAACATGCATAACTTCACTGAAAAACACTAGATTTGCCATGATTCGTCAACAAAGGCCTCCTGAAGCATCCATGGTATTCTAAAACGCAGGAGGGCTGAGAAGCTAAATGGAATCCATAGAGATAATCAGATGACCACATGGAATACATGTACAACGAGAAGAGATCCCTGTATGAGTTATTTAAACAAATCAGGAAATGAGACCACTGTATATTCAAATGGCATGTTCGTGAGAATAGGAGCATGGGGGTACGAATTTGTTGGCTTAAACAAGAAGGTAAAAGGTGGTTACATGGAGTTGATTAGATATGGAAAGATACACTTGAGAAGATCGTGAAGAAGTGGAGCTCAAGGGAACTTTCCAGGTGAAGTATAAAGAGAGGCTGAAGCAATTGTGAAAGGGAGTTCACTTGGCTGAGGAATAGAGGCACACTGGGAGAAGCAGAGAATAAGCTGAGGCAGAGGAGGAGGCTTCTAGAGGATGAACTGAATTTCAAGGAGCAAACACGCCACCGGGGGAAGGGGGAAGGATATCTTCACAGGGTTTCCTAATCTTTCTCTTCCCTTGTTCTTACTGTCGTATATGATTATGGTGTAGCTTGAGCATGATATAATTTTTAATGTTGGGAGTTGTTTTTAACTGATTTATTCTTATCTTTTCTACTAATTGTGTTTGTGAATGTTGATCTATTCTTTTGAACTTAATGTTTGCCTGTGTAGATAATACCTAGATGAACCTAGGATTTTAGTGAAGCGAGAGTGGAAACAAGGGTTATGCACTAGAGAATAGGACACTAATTACGGAGTAAAGGTAGCGTAGCTTGGAAAACTATACCTATGTGGACTTGACAACCCGCACAGAAAGTCCAAGCTCTTGAGGCAGTGGTATAATTTTAGGACCATCAAACCATTGGACTTCATGATCCTAATGGTGTTTGTCAGGCAACCTCAAGGGGTCCTGCAGCTACAATAAGAACTTAGGATAACTTTAGAGAGAATTCTTAAGGGGTACAATGGCCATGGTTCAATTTCACCTTCATGACCAGTAGGAAAGGTTGAGTTAATTAGTTGGATTCATTCTCCCATCCATGTGGAGCCACTCCAAGGGAAGTGATAACTCATCTTGTTGAATCTTAGGTTAGATGATTCTCACTATCTTCCCATCTATCTCACACACTTTTGCCCCATCTATCTCACACATTTCACCCCATATTTTACCGTTTCTTATAAACACTCAACTAATTACAATTGTGATCCAAATCTTGTCCCGATGGATAAATGACCTGGTTACTCGCTGGTATTGTGCTACACTGACCCCTGTGCACTTGCAAGGGATCACCCAGGCACTTTTTTTATTCGTGGGGACAGGTCATTGAGATTACATTTGTTTTTTGAGAAATGAAAAACAAGCCTTAAACCCAATTAAATGAGATTACCTACATGGATAAAACATCACCAATTAGGTATATTAAAGACACTATTTTCATTGAAATCATTTAGAACAAGATCATCATGAATGATTTGTTGAAGGGTATTTTTAGGCCTACCTCTACCTCTTTTAATAAGTGAATTGTTCATTAAGTTTACCCTATTAACAGGTACATCCCTAAGTCTTCTTCTAACATGTCCAAACCATATTAATCTATCTCATTCATCTTCTCGTCAATCAGAGATACTCTAATTTTCTCTCAAATAAATTCATTTCTAATCTTATCTATCTTATAATGTCCACATATCCCTCTTAACATTTCTATTTCTTCTACCCTTATTTTTTATTCAAAATGTTTTGGTCAGAGGAATTGGGTGGACTGTGTCATATATGATACATAGTCGATGGACTCTAGGCTCAACTTATCAACCTAAAATGAGCATTCAGTATAATATAGGTAGTAGACTATCCATTTTACACCAAAAGTAGCAAGACCAATGGAATGGAATGGAATGGAATGAAATGGAATGGGATGGAATGGAATTGTGATGATACCAAGATGGAATGGAAGTGAGCCCGCAAGCACTGCTATCCAATGGGGCAATGATTGATCCAATGCACCGCACCATCTCAATACCAATACTCCTGACGAGATAGGAAAATTGTGGCCATCTATTTTTTTCCATCCACTCGAGTCACTAATCTACTCTAATAGTAGTGGTACGCTCGGAAACACTCCAATAAATTCATTGAAAGGGTACGGAAAGCGCAAAAAGCAAAGAGATATATTTACTATGAGGTCTGGGGGCTCAGATATGGCCTACTATGCTACTTGTATGCGATGAGGTGGTTCAGAAAGAGGTCTGGACGACCATTCGACTGAGTTCGCTCGAGCGCGGCTACATTGAACTATATAGAGTCAAGTTCAGTACTTTATTCTATACAGTCTACTCTAATAGTGTGGCAAGAGATGGGTTTTCCATTTAGAGGCATTGTTTTGGGGGTATAGCATCTCCTGATGAGATAGGAAACCTGGGGACATGGGCTAGTCCTCGATTGGAGCTACTGGTTCGACTCGAGTACCTGGCAACATAGTTGAACTTAGGTATAGGTTGTTGCTAGTCTAGTACAATACGCACCACTGGCTATATAGGCATGGGGTCAGGGGTCAAACTCTACTACCTATATTATACTGAATTGACACCACCAACACCAACCCATTGCTTGGTATAATATAAATAGTGGTCATGAGGCACCATTGGACCAATAGATCAACATCGGCTCCTTTCCTTGAGATGCCTACTTGATCTCCCCATTGCCACTCCAATGCAACCTTCGGTATAATATAGCCAGGTAATCTTCTATATAGTCTATCTATATTACCTGAGGGATACATGAATCATGTATCCTTTGGGTATAATCTATATAGTAGGCTACCAGACTATATTATGAGAATACATGCCTATAGACTATATAGAAGAGTACCTAGCTATATTATACAGACATATAATCTTAGATAGTATCATGTGTTGGTCCTCCCAGGTCTTTACTAGGATACCTAAATCAGGTATCCCAATGAAGACCTGGGATACTTCATGTATCCTAGTGAGGACCTGGTGAGTGAGCACACTGTGAAATGGAGTACTTAGAGCAGGTCAACTACCACCTCTGGACCTAGTGAGTGAACACACTGTGAAATGGAGTACTTGGACCAGGTGGTGTTTCCAGGAGAAATAAAAGATGCCTAGCTCAAGCACTCTACTCTATATAGTATGGATCTTACAGTTTCCGACTTGGTGGTCGAATACAGTATATTAATCGAAATCAAGTAGGTGCTCCCATGGCGTGAAAGGAAGCAACTCAACCACCATTCCCAATGAAAAACCATATAGCAAGCTGAAGGGCATCAACCCCAACTCAATTATTGATCCGATTGGTATAATATAGGTAGTAGAGGTGGGGCAAGATAGGACGAAGCCAATGTCAGGGTTCAATTCTATGAAAAGATGGTATCAGCGAGTTGAGTGTTTCAAGGAATGAGATGGTGGACGGTGTAAAATCAATGGGTGCTGGTGTTGCTATTATTGCTTTAGCTGGAGCAACGACCGGAATTGGCAACGTGTTCATTGTGTTGATTCAATCCGTGTCACACAATCCGTCAATGGAAAAACAATCATTTGGGTATGCGATTTTGTGGTTTGCTCTGACCGAATCTATAGCCTCGTTTGCCTCAATGATGGTGTTTTTGCTCATCCGTGTTTCAACCTGGTTCACCCTCTTACCCCTGGTCATTCTCAGGGATACTTCTTGTATTCCAGGCAATCACTAGGATACTTGAATCACATATCCTCTGAGTATAATCTAGATAATAGGATATCAAACTATATTATGAGAATACATGCCTATAGACTATATAGAAGAGTACCTGACTAGATTATACTGACATATAATCAAGATAGTATCATGTCCTGATCTTCCCAGGTCTTCACTGGGATACTTGGATCAGGTATCCCAGTGAAGACTTGAAAAGCTCCTTGGCTCAGTACTCTACTCTAATAGTCTCGATGGGCGGTACGCTCAAGATTTCATTTCCCGAGTTCTCAATTGGATGTCTAATTACCATAGTCTAGACCCCCTGGAATTCCCCTACACCTGCACTATTCCAGTAACTCTTAGAAGGTAGTGGCTAGATGGCGTGGACCCATTGGAAAAACACAGTGGAGCGACTTGACCAACTGAGCAAGACAGTGCTCCAGTACAACTACAACAATGGGGTGGCCGGAGGGAGAGGTTCCATAACGAATCACAAGTGTGGCATGAACTCAACTGGCTTGGGTGCTGGGTAATTCCACCACTGATGCACATGTGTGTTCTTCCCCCTTTCTCATGTCAGTACGATGGCCAATACACTGGTTCTCATAGTGTAGTTGTATTTACCCTTGTTTGATTGTCATAGAATCCATTTCAGCCTCTCGCTATGTCAACTTTTGTTTCCTTAACTCTACTACCACCAAGGATAATACCATCTTTTCATAGAGTAGTGATCTGACAATGTGAAACCATGTCTGATAGGGTGGTTCAGGTGGATCTTTCATTTGTTCCGGTTAGTCAACTGATGATGTGAATGCCGAAAGTATCGACGGTCATCTATTCTGGTACTTCATGCTATGCTACGGTCACTGAAACTACTAATCTTGATCCACTCAAATTGGACGGGATGTGCCAATGGACTTTACAGCTCTTTGATCATGATATGCCTTGGATCAGATCAAAGAGGCTTATTGTTTATCAGGCAATATATATAAGTACCAGGGTTCCAACCTCATCGTGGACATAGTTCAAAACAGAAGTGTTGAAGAAATCAGTGGGACTCTTCTATACTATAATAAATTAGGTCTCAAGTAGTAGAGTAAACGGTCTTGTTTTCCGTGTCTCTATCTCACTATCAGGCTAAAAATGTGATGAATGTGCTTGCGCACAACTTTGGTTCTTATTGGTTTCCATATATGAGGGGAACCGTTGGATATCTATAAAACATGACGATAATCATATCGATTGTGATGAAGGGGTTGATACCGCTGGAGAAGGGAAAGCTAGAGTGTTTGCTATAGGAAACTATACCCTTATATATTAAGTAGCACCTTATCAGTGTATAATATAGGTAGTAGACTATAACCTGACCATGTTTGGCTCATGCATGTTTTGTCACATATCCTAATGGATGGGGTTGAAAGGGCGGCTGATAGGGACATTCGATTCTGTTGACTTGAAGTCTGCCACTGAGGCAGTAATTCAACAAACTATATAGACAGAGTGCCTGTTTCGGTCACTCGTGACATTTTCGGCTCTGGTCTGTGCTTTAATGTCTTCACTCCCTCCTTGATCAGGGATTGAGAGGGAGGTTGATGTCTTTTAGTACGTGCCCACTGCCCGCTTGATCACATCATTGGATGGTGTGGTTGGCAGCACCGATATAGGATGATACCTAGCTACCCTGGTATGTCCTGGTCATTTACTGGGATACATGAATCATGTATCCCAGTGATACATGAAGTATCCCAGTGAGGACCTGTAAATGACCAGGGGCGCAAAGTGGGGTACGGGATGGAGTGAACGAACAATGCAAATATGGATGGGTCTGGAATTGGGAAATGGCATATGAATTAGGTGCTCAGGTATTCTTTTCATATAGTCTATTAGAGTAGAGTACTGAGCTACCGAATCTTGGTGTGGAAAATGGGAAGGATGGCCATAGCTGTGAATGGGTAACGCCCAGGTGAAACAACAAAGATAGCATCAACGGGTGGATCGGGTAGTTTGGGTTATGGCCAACTCAAGCTTGAGCCTATGGGGTCGGAAGGCCATTCTACTCTGGAATTTCCTTTTGTCGGCGGTGTCGGTTGTGTTCCGTGATCGGTAGTTCTATTGGTTTATCAAGTGGCCCATGTTCAGTAGGGGGTCATGGTCAAGGATGGTTGGACTGGACATGTGATTCGGTATTCAATATCACATGGTCGAATCACATGACTGAATCACATGTGAGGTTTTTTTGTGGTCTTGGTGGTGTTGATATGGGGAACATTGGAATTGGATCAGAACGCCTTCTACTCTAATCGTTGTATGTGCAAGGGATTGAGTTTTCAGTACCCACTCAACTACAGAGGGTCATATTCAGTATAATACAGGTAGTAGAGGTAGTGCCGTTTGGAATTGGTAGGGGGTTCCATATGGTGGTGGTAGCGTAGCAAGGTGAAGGGGTGTTCATATATGAGATAGGTATTTTTTTTATTCATTGCCTTGGTTCCTTATTCTTCTAAGGCTGGTAGCGCAATCGGGACCTATTGGAAGGGGGTCCCAAGGGAAATGGAATACAGGGCCACCTGACCTCTTGGATTTGAACATGGCAGTTTGAGCACAGCAGGCAACACTGTTGAATTAGAAACTGTACTGGTGATATTGTATATGAGGTGGTCGCACACGGGCCGAGCAACCTTCGATCACTCTATCGTGTTCCCTTGATTGGTGGTGGACAAACAACAACAGATCAAGTACTCTTATATAACCATATATAAGAGTACCGTAGAATAAGAATAGTGTATGACATTGCTAGCAGAATAACGATTGATGTTCCGTGAGTTGTTTGAGTGTAGTGACTTTATTTGACCAGGTTGTCCACATGCTATTAGGCCTCTTGGACTGATACTGATATATATTTTGGGGGTTCAAATAGCAATGTGGTACCTTCCAATACCCAAAGGTACTGAGTACAACTTAGAGTAGAGTACTGATGATCATGGACGCCTCATATTGGGCATACCGGGGAGGGATGCAATCATCAGCTTCCTTATTCTTCTAAGTCTGGAATGCTTGGAATTGGTGGGGGGTTCGATCTGCCTGAATTAGGGGACCCATGCTCTACTCTTTCAAATGGCCATTCACTGGCATTAGAAGAGTAAGGAAGCCAATCTGGAACCGCAGAACGATCACCTCACTATTAGAGTAGAGTAGGAGGTTTGATCCACTCTTTGCTTATGGCGTTGGTGGCTCGATGGTGTAGCGATCCTACCGCTGGTTTGAAATGACCTATTAAGAGTCTTGGGGAACATATCATATGGATCAAATAGGATGGGAAGTGATTTGATGACTTCTATGGGGATCTCCCGGTGCGGCAATGTGGAACGCCAAGGCACAACGAAAGCATATGGGAGTGGATGGTAGCGAGTGGAATGGCTCAAGCCGGTGGTATCCATTATTGTTCAGTTTCTAGTCGTGATACACATATATCCTATGTCAGATGGTCCAAATCTAATTGTGTTTTCTCCTCCTTTCATCCCTTTCAATTGCTAGTGGCACGGTAACACTCGTACTAGTGCAATGGCTAGTCCATAGAGATGTTCCGAGTGGTTCAACCCTCTCCAATGGTTCTGTTGTTCTAATTCCAATACCATCCTTTCACTCATTATGCACCTACCTGTCTCTTAGCCCAAATCGCTTAGTAGACCTCCTTGTTCGAGCATCATTTCCAATACAGCACACTCGTTTCCTTTTCGGCGAAGGCGGTACAGATATATATAGGGTGGTACTTATATATATTAAGGCCATGGCCATGATCCTAGAAGCTGGTGCCACTGGGTACCTTTTTCCACTCTGAGCTAGTACTGATATATATTGGCCCATGACATTCTAACCCATGACTCATCCTACTTTGTTCATTGGGATGATCATAGTTTACGTCATTGCTCATTGATAATGGTTCGTGCTATGGTTTTACTGCTCCGTTATCTCTTCGGTGTGCAGTGTGCTCGGGTTCCAATGTTCCATGGATCTCTCTGCAATAGTACGATTGAGTTCCCAAGCTCCATGCTTGCCCATTCGGGTTCCCAGCGAGCAGCAAGAGGGCGTTTGGACGTTCCTTGAGATGGGAAAAAGTGCAATGTTTTGAGCGTGGGTTGGCCATCCAACCATCATGTCAACTGGAAGCATAGACGTTGATCTGTGGGACCAAGATCGAACGATGCGGTTCAGAGTTGAGTTGGCCAGAACGATTCTGAAGGCAGTTTTCTGAGCTACCATCAATCATTTGGGAGTCGTGATTTCGATGTTGGGTGTTCTGTTGTCGTTTCAAGTAGACTTTTTTGGCGCCCACCTATGGCCCAAGCCAATCCTCTGGTTTTTTGAGATGGCGTTTCAATCCGTACTGGATATTGCACCTATGGGAACAGTTCGAGTTCAGAGTTTAGCCACCACTGTGAGTGAATCCAGTTTCCCTCGGGAGCGGATGGTCATGATCGATCAACCCGATTTTCCAATGCCCCGACTTCCTTTGTTATAGTGGCAAGAATGAACGATTGAAGTCGGTTGGTTTAAGTGCTCTTGGCTCGATATGGCAACGAATACAAGCCTCGGGAAGCGGGACATTCTGTTCGGACCAGTTGGAAACATCATCCATGAATCTCGGGTATATATAGGTAGTAGTACTATTAGATAGAGTACTGAGAGGTCTAATTGCATATGCTAGGAAACAGTGGCACTGGTCACCTTCCAGGACCATTCACCATGGGTCGAGCTCAATCCAACTTGATCTGTTCGTCGGTTTAGCATTCCAAACCGGGCTAGTGCGGTGTGCTCGGTAGCTGGTGTGTGAATTCAAACAAGCAGGCAATATATATCAGTATCAGGCTATGAGATGTTGTGGTTGGGTTCTCGGGGAAATTGGAATGAGATGGTCAATATGGTCAACAACGAACTATTTTGGTGCTAGCATCTTGGAATGAATAAGTGCAGATGAAGATAGCATTCGTACGACTTGCTTGCCTACCTACCAAGCCAATGGAGTTGTATGATCTGCCGGTGGGATCACGTACATTTCTTGGGTGTCGAGCCAAACCAATGGAATACATCTGATGGACTGGCTTAGGGGTTGAACCGAACAACCAGCAGCTCGAATGCCTTGTGGTTCTGCAGTTGGGTTTTGAACTCGCTTGGGAGAACCATCGTTGTTGTGTGAGAGGGAAGTATTTGTGCAATTGTACCGGGGCTCATTCAATTGGGTGGAAATCGATCTACTATTCTGCCTTCAGTTCACCAATTCAATCATCCAACTCTTTTCCAAACAGAAGTGTCGGGGGCAACAACGGTGTCTTGCTAGCGCAGTGTGTGAATCGTCGAATGGGTTATCGGGCTTGTTTAACATTGTTCCCAGAGATCAGATACAATAGCTGGACGATGACTATGACTGATGTGGCGATACAAACCAATCCAATGAGTGATCGATATGCGCCGATGGGTTCACGCACTGGGTGAATCATGACGCTACCGTTTATCTTGATGATTCGAGGAGGTCTACTCATGGCTACTTCGGGGAGACAGTCGACTTGTTCAAAATATAGAAGGGATTATTGGAGTTGAAATGATGGTGGCCATGCTTGATTATCTAGATGGGTCTGGAAGCAATGGGTTCAGGGCGAGTGGAGTGGACGAGTTCATGATGCATTGGTGGTGGGATGATCAAGTCAAGCGTATGCCGATGAATAGGGTGTGTTCGGCCGATTGTAATAGGTGGTTTTCTCAACTATTAGAATATATTAGGGTTGAAAAACTTGACACTTTCTGATTTGAGTGTCCTCATGAAATCATAAGCATGGTCACGAAAAAAACTTCCGGGAGTAAAGAAGGATGTCATATGGGTTGGGTTGAGAACGAGAATTCATTCTATGAGATCCAATCTCCAAAACCTCAGTAGCTCAGTGGTAGAGAGGTGACGTTTCCTTTGGATAGTCAACTAAACAAGAAAAATGGACTTAAGGCTGATTGACTTTCTTTCTTCTCACTCAGGTCTCATAAAGGACAACTCAAGTAGATTGTATTTCTCCCTTTGATCTTGTACTCTTTATGACTGATATTTTTATTTTTCTTTCTCCTAAGGGAATTGAAAGACTCTCCCGTCCCGCTATGACTCAAAGATGGTATGGCCTCATCTCAAAACAAACATAAAGTTAGAGGTGAAGGTATTATCCGTATAATATAGGTAGTAGCCCAGTTTAGATTTAATGTGGGAAGGACTATGCTTTATCACCAGAGCACATGAGAAAAGGAAAGGCCAAGGAGAGCGGACTATATAGAATAAAGTACTTAAATTGATCTGTGGAAGGAAAGGACAAGGATAGTATAAAAGTCAATAACTAGTTCTAACTATAACCTGAGATATATAGAATAGAAAATGACAAAGAATTTATATGCTAGAATACTTACTATCTCTTACCGAAGAAGATGAATGAAGGTTCCTACCACTTGACCGCCTACCTTTCACTTTCCTCACATATCAAAAAACTTTGAGACAATCAAAGACCGATGGAATAGAGATGATACCAAGGTGGAAAGGTGCCTCCGGGTCCGGATCAAGAGATAGAGTTGGCCTACTACCTATATTATACCGACTCTACTCACTGCGAGCACAGGTCAGTACTCTACTCTAATAGTCTAAATCCATTTCATAAGTCGATACTTCAACCTTATGGTCCTTCTATTCCATATCCCCCATTGGAACCTGAGTTGATCTGGCCTTGCCTTCCTAGTTGCACCACCATTGCCTTTCTCTCATCCTCATTGTTATATTCTTTCATAATAAAGGCTTTTGTGAGTGACTTTCACTTAACTGAAAGCGTACACTCGGGTTGGTTTATTAGCACACTCATGCCAAGTGCTACCACCTCATCCATCCTGTCACATTTGGATTTTTGTGTCCTTCTTCCCACTTTTATCAAGTGTTAAATGACTACTGACCATAAATAGTCATCAAATAGGGGTTGAGAATGGTCGGTAGCAGACAGACAATGAAAGTACATGGGGTCTTCTTGGTGAAGCGAAGTCAACGGGTATCCCCTAGATATCGAACAAACTAGCCACTTGTTTTTGAAGCAAGGGTGGGTCTTGCGAGCTTCTAGGCATATACGAATCTCCTTGATTCCTCTATATGTATGTCAGGAACCTCGAAAGCGGAAAATATCAAATCCAAAATCGGTATAATATAGGTAGTAGAGGTCACCGGACCGCCCTGAACTCTCCCAACAGTCTTTAGCCAAAAAAAGTCTTAGGCTTGAAACTTGTGATTAAAGAAAAGCTAGAAAAAGGGGCACAGACGGAATAAAGAACCACTCTGAGTCTTGATTCCCCATTATTGAGAGTCCCATGCGTCACACTATTAGAAGAGTACTGAGAATTCATTTTTGAATTTCCACCTTTGGGATATGACGCCCAAGACAGAACAAGCTGACTCAATCAAGTAGTAGGAACGAGGGGTATAACTACTCTACTATACAAAACAAATGATAAATGCTTTCTGTCGACCTCAACAGCCTATGTGCTACGATTAGGACTTGCGGCTTGACCGACACTGCCACTTCTCCTTTCTCCTTTTTTTCTCCCTGAGGCTTCAGTACTCTACTCTATTAGTTCTCTACAACCACAGACTGAAGTTTAGTTCCACATCCCTATCAGTACCGGACTGATAGGGATATAGAACTCACCTACCTTCGAGGGTCTCTCAACTGTATGAATACAAATACCAAGTCGGCCATTAATATTTAGTAGTAGTCAGCTTTCCTAGCTTCGGTTAATTATAGGGATAAACTATATAGGGCCAAGTACCATAGATCTGACCCTAAAGGGTGAGGTTCTAAAAGATCTGACCCAAATACCGAATAGGGTGAAGTGGTCGAGTTCTAAACCCTTATATATTATATTCAGTAGCACCTCCCTTTAGGGAGGGTTAGGAAGGCTGATACTGATACTTATATATATTGATGGATTATATAAGCATAAGCTTGAACATAGTTCCGACTTAAATAATTGGTTGACTATTAGAGTAGATTACTGACGATGAATCTAGTTCAGCAGCAGAGACATAGCGAATTACTACCAAACCTATGGCACAAAGAAGGTTCTAAAAGATCTGACCCTTTAGTTAGAAAGGGTTAGGAGAAAGACTGACAAACTAATGAATTTTCAATCATAGTCGTTGAAGTAAGATTTGAGCTAGACCCCCAATATATATATGTACCGTTTTTTGATAGCTTATTTAGATTCATCTAATTAGGAGGCGATATATGGTACGGTATGGTGTTGGAATGGGTAGTGAAGTGGGCAAGATGGAATGGTTTGAGGGGAGTCAAGGGGCACGGGGTGGTTCAGAGTTTTCCATGGAATTGGAAGAACTGGGTCAGCAGGTAGGCAATCACAATAAAACAAAATAAACTACAATGGAATGATGGTTTTTCTCGATAAACCACAAGGATATTGGAACTTTTTATTTCCTCTTCAGTGTGCTTTCGAGACTAATTGGAACATGCTTTTCAGTTTTGATTCGTATGGAATTATCAACCCCAGGCGATCAACTGCTAGGCGGGAACCATCAACTATATAATGTTTTTCTTACGGCGCACGCTATAGTCATGATCTTTTTCATGGTGATGACGGCTATGATAGGTGGTTCTAGAAATTGGCTTGTTCCGATTCAGATTGGGTCCTTCGAAATGTCCTTTCCATGCTTAAATAATATATTGCCTCTGAGTTTTTTGCTCCTATTGTGCCCAGCAGTAGTGGAATTGGGTAGCGGCACTGGTTGGACAGTCTATCCGCCCCTAAGTGGGATCACCAGCCATTCAGGAGGCACGGTCGATTTAGCAATTTATAGTCTACATCTTAGCGGGTAATCTTCTATTTTATGTGTGATCAATTTGATTTCAACGATATCAAACATGTGTGGCCCTGGAATGACAATGCATAGATCACCCCTCTTTGTGTGGTCCGTTCTTGTGACTGCATGCCCCATAGTGTCGGCTCTTCCCATATTGGATGGGGGACTCACAATGTTATTAATGGATCAAAACTTCAATACTATGTTTTCTGATCCAGCTGGTGGTGGAGAACGCATTTTATACCAGCATCTCTTTTGGTTCTTCGGTTTGAAATGGACCTTTTCATATTCAAATCTGAATACGCATTGCTCTATATGCTGGGACTATTTTCTTTATGGTACTCCTACTATGTTCATAAGTGATTTTCTAGTCAAACCTCGATCTAGTAAAAATGGAGTATCTAAGACACAATCAGCAGGTAACCAACGACATAAAAGCAGTCTAGTAGGAACCTCAGAGACTACATGCACAATAATTGATCCTAAATCCTTATATGAGTGGCTATCTGGAATTATCGATGGTGATGGAAGTATTCAAGTGAGTAAACAAGGTTCTAAAAGATCTGACCTGAATAGGGTAAGGTCCTTCGAGGTCTGGGATACTTCATGTATCCAAGAATATACTTCTCTTGAAATAACTATGGGACTAGAAGATATACAAATACTACGATATATCCAACATATTCTTGGTGGAAGTATTAAAATGTGATCAGGTGCTAAAGCTTATCGTTATCGACTACATCATCAACTTGGTATGATGAAACTCATGAATTGTATTAATGGTCATATTAGACATTCAGCATGACTACTTCAACTACATCGTGTCTGTCAAGTACTGGATATCCCTGTCATTCTACCTATTACACTACATGCCCAATCCAATTGGGTTTCAATATTATTTGATGCTGATGGTACCATTAGTATCGCTATGAAGCATCAACTACCTCAACTCAGTATTCGAGTAAATAATAAACTTCTACAAGATGTAGAGTATTATAAGGTGGTATTTGGAGGAAATATCTACTTTGATAGTAGTCAAAATGGTTACTATCAATGGTCTGTACAAAGTCGAAAAGATGTGATCATGATGCTATATTACTTTCAATAAAGTACTTTCTGAAGTCATCAATCACGACGATTCTTCCTTATTGAGGAATATTACAGTCTTTACAATCTCAAAGCATTTAAAACTAACAGTATTCATCATAAAGCATGGATAGATTTCCTAGACAAATAGAATTAGTTGATGATATAGTCCACCTTTCTTCACTTATATTGATGAGTAGAAGAGAGAAGCACCCTGAAGTTTACATACTCATTCTGCCTGGCTCCAGAATCATCAGTCAGATCATTTCAAAGTATTCAAACAAACCGGTCTTCGGCTATCTCAGAATGGTATATGCCATGATTAGTATTGGTGTTCTTGGCTCTCTGGTTTGGGCACATCATATGTTTACTGTTGGGTTAGACGTCGATACCCGTTCGTACTTCACTGCTGCTACCATGATAATAGTTGTTCCTACTGGCATTAAAATCTTTAGTTGGCTCGCTACCTAGTGGGGCAATTCAATCATGTACTTCAAAACACCCATGTTGTTTGTTGTGGGGTTCATATTTTTGTTCATGATCGATGGAATCACTGGAATAGTACCGGTTAATTCTGGGTTTGACATTTCACTTCATGATACCTATTATGAAGTGGCACATTTCCATTATATACTTTTTATGGGCACCGTTTTTTGATTTATTTGCTGGATTTCACTATTGGGTTGGTAAATCCACAGGGCAGGTCTACCCGGAACGCTTAGGGCAACTCCATTTTTGGATCACTTTTTTCGGGGTGAATCTTACCCTCTGTCCAATGCATTTCTTAGGCCTAGAGGGCATGCCACGTCGCATTCCAGATTTTCCAGATGCTTTAGAGGGTTGGAATGACCTAATCTCCTATGGCGCATATCTATCGGTTGTTTGGATTGTTCATTTCTTAGTGGTAGTGACGATCACATCTGCTAGGGAACCTACTCAATTTTTGAGTCTGACTGTCAAAGTTGAACAGACTCCAACCACACCGGAATGGATTCTTCCGAGTCCCCCGTCCTTTCATACGTTTAGTGAACTTCCAACTATTAAGGAGACAAGATGCATTGGCTCAATATGGTTTCCTACGTTAAAAAAAACAGCAACTCGAGAATACGGAAGAGAATGGGGTATTTTTCTACTGCAATTGGTTCATTCATGGGGTTGTTGGGATGCCGACATTGAACTAGTATGCATCTCATCGCGTACCCAACCAAGGATGCCCCGGGATCTGAAATCATATACTGGTTGTTCCAATACAGCCTTGCTCAATTAAATCATGTCTTCCATCTTCTCTGACGATTCTAATGACTGCCCAACCGCTTTCACATCCACTTCCACGAGTGATATATTTTAGTATCATTCCTCAATACTCTACTCTAATAGTTTCGCAAAATCCTCCTGAACCCCCCCCCCCCAAACATGAATCTTTCTACCATTCCACCACTCTGATATCCGTATCAAGAGAATTCATCAACTGATATGACCATTGCATATGCATTCCAGTGTCCGATTAACCACACTATATGCTTTCAAGCATCAAGAGTACGGTCAGAGCAGTGGGATCTTTGCAGCAACTGACAGAGTGACCATTACACACTGATAGGGATAAGGAACTCCAGTTCCTTACCCTAACGTGTAAGATCTTTTATAACCTTATCCCTATTAGTCCAAGTTCATTCCAATCGAGCTATCGACTGATCACACTATTAGAAGAGTACCGAGGCCATGACTAGTGCACTGTGGATTTCCAAACATGCACACACAGGTTCTAAACCCTTATATATTAATATGAATATTAAGTATCACCTATATGACCCTCCCTAAAAGGTTCTAGTATATCTGACCCTTTCTAAGGGTAAGGGAGGGTCAGATCTTTTAGAACCTTACCTTATTCGGGTCTGATCTACGGTACTTGACCCTATATAGTTATATAGTTATCTCTCCTCTAGCTCTAGGGTGATTGAACTAGTGGATATGACAAAAAAAGCAAAGCTGGTATCATGATCTTTATAACCTAAAAGCATCTCTTCCTTTTAATAAGACTCAAAGATGCAATTCTAGATTTACTCTCTTTTCTTAAAGATTAAATCATTGCTTCCTATCCCTTTAGAAATATGCTACTTATATATAAGGGTTTAGAACCTTGGGTGAATGCTTTCTTTCCAACATGCCTTCCTTTTAGACATAGATCTATCATTATCGACTAAGGAAGGAAAAACGTGGAAGATTTCCAATCATTTTGACAATGTCATACCTTCCTTATCGTTTGATCCCAAGTACTTTCTATTTACTATTCATCTTGAAAGCACCGTAGAATTAGACAAAGAAAGTCTTTCACCAAGCTGACTGAATTTCGTACCCCTTGCTACATATATTTTCCTACGAGTTCGATTTCTTCTTACTTAGTAGAACGACAACCCTTGGAGTTCGATCCAAACAAAACCAGAATGCCAGAAAGCAAATCCAATTAAATCTTGACTTCCTTTTAACTTTCAGGCTTTTACCCGAGTTACAGAGAAGAAAGAGATGTGATTGACCAAATTGGAATGCGCACCTTCTTCATACTGTAAATTATCATGCATACTTCCCTCCAATGACTCACTTTAAGCTATGACTGATTGATGAGCCTTTTATCTCCTTCAGTCAAACAAGGCTGAATGAATCAAGGGACGAACAACTTATAGGCTTTTATCCTTCTCTTCTAGCTCATTCGATTCCCTATAGGTTATAGGTCTAGGTCTATGAAAAGAGAACTGGGCTAACTTGACTTTCTCTGCTCCCATACACTGATGTAAATATTGGGCATGGGAGAGGTGAATTTGACGAAAGAACCTTTCCATAACCTAAAGGTGCTACTGAATATATAAGGGTTTAGAACCATGCTTCTGAGGTAAAAAACCAACACTCCTATGTATCAATGATTCCTTATGTGCAATAATATGATCAGACAATGTATTGTTTTATCAAAGGAGAAGACGATCAAACGATTTATCAAGAATTGTCTGATCATCTGATCGTCTTCTAATGTTATTCCCTTCCATAATGACAACAATCAAACAAATATTAGCTCTTCTTGATCAGGTACTCTTATATAACCATATATAAGAGTACCGTAGAATAATAATAGCAGGGGCTACCCTGAACGACTTCACTCTACCCTACCTTCCATTCATCCGAACAATCCTACTATGGACCTCTTTTCCTTTTTTCATCAATCTTGGCCTGTGAAGCCACTGCTACTTATATATATTGAATGTATCAACTGTGATGGAAGAACAACCAATTATTTATTATCATATAAGATCTCTTCGTAGTATTGCCAATTCAAATCAGTCTTATCGTTGTTGTCAAGCTAAAGAACTATAGGTACGATCTTGCCCCACAGGCAACTACTCTCGTTTATTCTTCCTAAGGATATCTCAAGTGTCCAGGTGGCGTAGTCCCCTAGGTTGGGGTCCTAATACCTATATATATTAATTAATTGGAAGGTATCAAATAGTCTGAAGTCCCGTATGAGCACCTTCTCTAAGCGGAGGCACTCTTCTAAGAGAGACAGGTACTCTTCTATATAGTATTTAGTTCTAAAGAGATTGAACTTACAGACCCTTTAGAAAGGTGCTACTTATATATCAAGGGTTTAGAACCTGGCCCTAAAGGGTCGGATATTTTAAAACATGAACCTCCCTTTTAGGTTCTTTTAGATCTAACCCTTTCTAACCCTTAGATATAAAGTAGCCGAGGTCTTTTAGAACTCGGCTACTTCACCCTATTCGGTATTCAGTGCTACTAAATATAATATATAAGGGTTTAGAACTTGGCTAATTCACCCTATTTGGTTTAGAAAGGGTTAGATCTATAGTACTTGACCCTATATAGTTCACCCTTTAGAAAGGTGCTACTGAATATATAAGGGTTTAGAAACTTTGGCCATCTATTGGTCGGTATAATATAGGCAGTAGTACTATTAGAGTAGATTACTCACTATTAGAAGAGTACTGACATCCTAACACATTCCCGAGCGCGATTCACCTTGCCTCACTCTTATGCATCACTTTAGCCATAGGTCATATTTGACACGCAAGAACAAAATGCATTTCGAAGCACTACTTCGATGACGATCGATTCGGTGAACGGGGCTGCATACCAGACCTCTCAAACAGTAGTATAGTTGTATGCCGCTAGTACTGCTTGTGCTTCAAGACGTGGGGTCACCTCCATGCGCCTATTCCCACTACCTCCAACTCTCAAAGAACCGGATATTCTTTCAGTACTCTACTCTAATGGTGTTGGTATAATATAGGTAGTAGACTTCACACAACTACTCACACTATTGAACTGGTGGTGAAATCGACAATGCCAATGCCAACGCATCTCAACTCCAATGCCAGCAGATATGGACTTTTCTCTACGAAACCATGCGGGCGATCGAGTGCATTCAGTGGCCAAATCAATGACAACACTCTTTCTTGAACATGTCGGTGGAGTCGGGGAACCAATACTACCCCCATGGATATCTTTCATATAGTTGTGAAACATCAACTTTTCCTATTGTTGCTCAGTGTATGGCAACAGTAGCTATGCTTGTAGTATGAAGGGCCCCATGAGCTCACCATGAACCATCAATCACCCCAATTCCCAGGAAACTCACCACCAACTCTATCACCCCATATCATCATGGCATACATGAACCATAAGTAATCTACTCTAATAGTCATGTTTGTTCCGCTTCATCCTACCTGTACCCCCACCCTTCGGGCTCATCATACGAGTGGGTAATTCTGCCACCTCAGTGCTATGCCAACTGAGGCCCTATATCCATTACATGGCCCTCCGTTTCACTCGGTAGGGTCGGTGTGGTTTATGTGCCTTCAACCTTGACCAACCTTAGTAGCAAGAACACAACCCCCACTCTATGATCCCCATGACCATTCCACCGTATCTATGACAATAAAACGATCGTACACTATATAGACAGAGTACCTGACCCCGTTTCAGGTACCAATTTGTCTTTCTGGAGTTGGACTCATGAGCACACTATTAGAAGAGTACTAACGATTGATATATATACAGTCGTGGTTCTACTACCTATATTATACCTTCTACTACCTATATTATACTGAACTTTTTCAGCTGGAGTGGCTATCAGCATCAATAGTCTATGGTTGTTCAACTAGACACAGTGGGGAAGCTGGGCGGGTAGTCTTCTGCCTATATTATACCGACGTGGAGCCATGTGATTGGTGTTCAGATACTGGCAATGGAAGACCTCATCTTCTCGTGCCACGCCGCCCCATGAGCCATCTGGAAAGTCAGGCAACTAGGCGGCCTAGGTTGCTCGAGCCCCCAACTCCACTCCAACCGTTGAGTCGGTATAATATAGGTAGTAGAACAGACGGGAACGTGCTTGAGCGTATCCAGCTCTCGGGCACAGCAGATACAAAATCAATTGAGTATCGGGGTTGAACATTCACTCGAAACACCAAAAGCGTATCACCCGAGCACCACCAACTCCATTCCAGTAGATCTTCCATCTACCATATCCTACTGGGAAGCATCGATTCATATCATATCATATCATAGTAGTAATACCGATCGATCGATTGGGCGACATAGGCATGATTGGTACCTTGTGCAGTGGGAGACAAGTACTCTTCTAATAGTGAAATTCTTGAGCCCCATGGAAAAAAAGGTTTGTTGGCTGAGATGTTCGATCAAATCACTATTCAAATAGAGCTGGCTTTGCCCACACCCGGTTGCTACTCGATGCCCTCCATTTCTCTGCCCACTCCACTCCAACCAGATCATGCATACCTGACAATCTAGAACTTGAGGACACTATTAGATTAGATATAATGTGGTATTGTCATTCTAAATTGTATGATTTGACGTTCCGGTATTGTTGCCCCCTTTGTGAAACCGCTGAGATATCCCATAATGGCACAAGCCATTAGCCCCTCCGGCATTGAGCTACGCCTAGTTGAAGTGGAAAGGTAATATTTTTTTTCTAGGTGTGATAGATGCCCCATCCTCCCTTGGCTGCTTGGGCTATGGATTCTCCGTATATATTCTAGTTGGTTGTACCACCTCGATTCCCACTGACCGTGTCGTTCGAGACCATTCCACTAACTACTACTTCTTTTGTTTTTTTTTGTTTTTACAAAACAAAACAAGTAGTAGCTAGTCAGTCAAGTTACAATGAATCATATGACATGTGAGCATGAGAGTGGAAGGAAGCCGCATGGGGTTGGTTGTTTGAAAGAGATGTTGTTGGTGGTGTGGTTTGGACTAGCTGGAAGGTACTGGGTGAGGTTCCCGGGTCAAAGCGTAAAGGAACGATTTGTTCCACAAAGCTCATTGCACTGACCATAGTATACTCCACCGCATAGTATAAACATGATCAGTTGATTTAAACGCCCCGGTACTGGATCACATTTCAATCCGGAGGAAGGCACAACCCAACTATAAGGGACATCAACTTTTGTGACTAGAATACGGATATGCGTTTTTGCAGGTAGGACGACTCAATTGTCTACTTCTAAGATACGTGATTTCCCCATTGCTGGATTGGATTCTAGAATTGGATAACTATCAAAAGTGAGAGCCTTGTTTGTTCCGTCGAAACAGTCCAAATACTCATAAGAGTGGAAAATCAAGCCCAAACTGTACTGGCAGCATTGAACCGCATACAGCTCTCCCAACCGCTTATGAACCACCACTACGACCATATCCATTCCAACGAACCATCGATTCCATTATTTCAACCCCATCCAAGAATGATGAACTATATAGAGAGAGTACCTGTTGCACGCACACCACTCACCTGGTCTCTTTGGAATGTCATGAGGTACCACCACTGGCCGATAGGTTCCCAATCGTTGAGTCATCATCATAGCTGCCAGTAAACCTTGTCCCGAAGTCATACCGTGGCTCGAGTCCATTCCATCTAGAAAACCACACTCACTCCATCAATATTCGTACAAAAAAACCTTGCTTGAATCGAATCGTTCTCGCTGCTCTTCACCAGTTCCAAGGAACTCTAAACTGTCCATCTCATGTATTCTCATAATATAGTGATCCCAGGTACTCTTCCTATATAGTTTAGATTAGAGTGCTGGATCACATGTCTGGTCCCGGTCGGTGGTGTACGTAGTTTCTTCCTTACCCTCCGATCCTAGTAGCATTCAAGTGGTATCATCCTATATTGATCTCTATTAAAACCCTTCCAACTCCATGCCATCTGATAAAGTGCTGTCGTGGGCGCCCTCAAATGATTAATGTGATTTTGGGGTACTTACGTGCAACAGAGTGGCTGACCAAGGTCATCTCTCAAAGGAGGAAGAGAATTAAAACAACTTTTCAGAGGTATTCTAGAAATAAAATAAAAGAGAATAAAAACACTACTTGAAAGTATGGGGTGGTTGTTTATAGTTTATAAATCTAGAAGAAGTTTGCTAGAAGAAGATTGCATTTTTTTTTGTTTTTAATTTTGAAATGAAGTTTCAATTAAAATGACACAACAAGAAGATGTTTTTTTAGAAATCTATTTTAAAAGGCGTAATCAATCTAACTCTACCTCTTCATTCACTTATTAATCATTATCATTTAAATCAATATCCACTTAATTATGATCCCCTAATTTTTTATCCCTCGAACCCTACGAGAGTTAACTTAACCACAAAGATGAAATTACTTAAACCCTAGGCTAGCTTCGAAACACGCAATCGCAGCACCCTGCTTTGATTGTTGTTCTAAGGATAGATTATGGTCAGTGGTTAATTAGAGCACATATCCATTATAGAAATGAGGATGAATTGTGTTTAGGGATTATATTTGAACTCTACAAATTTATCCTGTATGGTCTTGTATTACCGATTAAGATTACGCTCTCACAATTTACACAAAATCCTGACCTCGCGTGTTTTTGTGTTAATTGTTCAACTCTTGCTTAGTTTCTTGTAATTTAAAAACACAATTCATGGATCATATTATGTGAATTACAGTAGCTCATTGATTCAAAATAATTAAATGAAGAGGGTAGAAGATAGATCGATTACTAAAAGACTACACTTCCATGGGTGGCGTAATCATCGTAGAAGCGTTTTGCATGTTCAAAGGTTTATAATGGGTATAACCCAATCACGCTTCTACTAAAGAATTCAAACCCAAACAGGAAGATTAAGAGAAGAAGAAATTTAAACAAAACAGAAGAAAAGAGAATAAATAAAAGAAGAACAAATAAGTTTATTACACAAACAAAATCATTACAACATGAAGGAGAAGAAGAAGGCTTCGTTGAAGGGATCCTTGCTTCAAGAGCTACCCTTATTGAAATGGTTGGAAAATTGGATTGGATCCACTTCTCCTCTTCCCTCAACTTCCCAAAGCACGTCCCAACCCCTCCAAATGAGAAAAACTCTAATTTATAGAGGGGAGGGGAGGAGAGGTTACAAGTGGTTTCAAGTGTGAATGTGGAAATTTGGCCAAATATTTTATTCCAACTTGTACTGCCAATTTGACCTCCAAAACGTGTGAATTGACCGGCCTTCCAGAAGGATGATTTGTTCCAAATCATGTCCCCGAGCTGTCCTAAAATTTTGGGCTCAATCCAAGCCCTGATGAAGAATATATGGCCCAAATACAGAACTCATGTCCATTCTGCCGAGTCCAGACCACCATTGGATTAATGGCCCATTTACTCCATCCAAATGCACTCTTTAGCTCTAGTGTCCTGAATGAAAGTTGTAGAAAATTAAGTTAGGAACACTTTTAAAATATTTCAAATTCAAATAATAAATATAAAAATATTTATCTTCGAAATACTACAGTGCACTATTAAGGGTAAAACTGGAATTTTCACCAAATTTTCAAATGAATGATCAAATCCCAAATATTTTATAAATAAACATATTTAACACAATGTGAGTAAATTATTTCATTTATTATCAATAAAATATTCAATAAAATAGTGTTTTATCAACTCCCCCACACTTACCCTTTTGCACTCCTGAGCAAAACCTCATATCAAGTAAACATCAATATCAAATCAAAACCAATTTTAAAACACATATCCTTGAGATCAAATAATTACACACCAAGAAACAAAAGATAGCATGCCTCATAAAAAACCATTATTTCAAGTTCTTCATTTATATCATTCAATATATTTCCACTTTATTTATCCTCCCAAGCACAAAACACTTACCTCGCTTGAATTTTCTCTCATCACTCAAATATCAAAATTTTTTTTGCAATGTCTTTCTCATCCAAACTCATACAAGGGTCACCATAGGCTTGATAAATTCCTACATCGCTACCCGATGTGAGTCAAGGATATATGTTTATCATGAGGACTTTTCAGGGTTGTTCTGTGGCTTTCGGTTGGTAGGATTAAGATGTGAAAAACTCTGAAGCTGAATGAGGAGGGCTTGCCTTTTTTTTTTGAAGCAAAATTGCATTAATCTAATTTTCACTTAAATATGGTCTTCTCCTCAATCCCTATAGTATTAATTCAGCTCCATCATCATGAAAAGTCATGAAAAGTTTACACCATTCATCATTTCAGCATAAAAAATGTCAATCTTCTCAAACATGATTTTCTTGAAAGCTCCAGATGGGCACAGCTTTCCACCTCAATTAGAACACTACAACAAAAGCCGGTCCTAGCGGCGGTTTTTTTCCTGTTTAGCGGCGGTTTAAACCGCCGCTATATTGTGTGGCGGCGGTTTACAAAAACCGCTGCTAAGTTTGGCGTCGGCAATCTATTAGCGGCGGTTTTTTTGATTCCGCGGCGGTTTTAGAAATGTGTCGTAGATCCGTCATTTAGCGGCGGTTTCTCTTCATTTAGCGGCGGTTATATGGGTATCTGACATTTTTTATTCGCGGCGGTTTTAACCGCCGCTAAATTCAGGCGTTTGATGCGCCTATTCTGCGGCGGTGAAAACCGCCGCTAAATATCAACATAATATATTTAACGGCGGTTAAAACCGCCGCTAAATGTTGAACTGGAAAAAAAAATATGTTGGATCTGCTCCACCACTGCCCTAAATTTTCCAAAACCACAGCCACATCTCACCCATCAGCCCCACATAATATCACATCCACACATCATCATCCCATAATCATGTACATGCATCACAACACATCAAGGATCATTTTATAGATTTATCAACGGGTATTTTATCACATGATACTTTATTTTAGGAGTGTTGTAACACAATCCATAATCATAGAGTATCCATTTCATTAGAAAAATATAAGTGGTTGGTTAATTTCCCTTTTAGGGTGATATCACAACAATAACAATAGACACAACAGTCACAACACATATCATCCAGTGAAAGAAAATCCCCCAATGACCATAATTTTAACCAAGGTATCAATACCATACAATCCATCATATCATAATAATATCAAAGCTGTAAAAACATGTGAATCATTCCTATTTTCCCCCTTCAGTTTCAATTAGCCAATTATTTATCTTTGATTAAGCCAGCACAACTAGAACCCATAGATGAACAAGAGTAACCCCCCATGCATGATACACAATAAAGAGAAATAACTGATTCCCTACCTTAAAGAATATTTTTCGAATCGCAGCACACCATAGGGTGAAGAAGAAATGACCATAAACCACAAATGCATGAAAAACACACAAATAAACCTACACTGTGCCAAAAGATCATCAAAATGTAAACCAACTCAGACCCTAGACCAAAAAGGAATCATTGTATTGAATCCCCAAGAGAATAATAAGAGGAAACTAACCAAGAAGAAGGAAGGTATTACCACCAATTTCCAACCAACATCCACCGAATCCAATGACATCCACCATGCCTAAACTAAAAATAAATTGGTATTCCTGGACCCATTGGAGTGGTGTAAAAATTTTAAGGCCATGACAGAGCCTTTTATCATTAACCTTTCATGCCTTAGCCATTTATGGTCAAGGGATTGGTCTTTTAGTGTGATACATATTGGATATGGATCCAATAGGGGTATGAATATGGGTTACATATATGGTATTCTCATTGGATGTGGTATCATCACATGCATATTGCATTAAGAATCTTTTTGTCAACACATGAGGAATCCAGAACACAATAAATAAAATGCATAGAAGGAAACATGAGAAATCAAGAAAATGTTAGGACATGGAAATGTTTGGTGGCAACTATGTGCCATAAATGTTACATATACAAACCAACTGTTATCATACTTGTTCAACACATCAACAATACTACTACTCATCATCTGATCCTGCATCGTCACCCTCTCCACCTTCATCTCCACCACCTGCTGCCACCTGTAAGAACATTATATTGAAAATTAAATATTGTTGCATATTTATAATAAAAATTAAAACCAATAAAAGTTTGCAAACTAAATGATTTTGATTTTTTTGTGATTTACCTGCTCACCACTACCCGATGCACTACCACCGGGGGCATATCTGCTCATATGCTGACGTATTTCAAGCAACTCTTTCTGCAAAGCAGATATCTGATCCCCCTGCTGGTGAACTGTGTTTTGTAGAGCAAACATCTCTCTCTGAGCATCTTCAGGTATGAAATGACTATAACCAGGAGTAGATGAGGCCGAAATCCCTGATGGCATGCGAAAGACCTCAGATGGTACGGGTCCCAAACCCATCCCGCGCACTCTACCAGGATGCTCCTTCCCAAGGACTTGACCAACCGGGTCATCCTGGGAGACTGAGTAGGATTGCCCAGGATTGGCATCCCATATTTCTTTAATTTTTACCTATAAATCAAATATCAATATATATTAACACAGTAAAAACTGATATTAAGTTATTATAATAAATAATTGACTTCATACCCCAACTTCTCTGGCAGGTTCATTAACAAAACTTCCATCTGTTTTTTTATGAACATCCAGCCACAGTTCTGTTCGGGATGCTTCATGCCCTAAACTCTGTGAATGCATTAAACAAAGATAAATCATCAATCAAATATGTTAAATATATAATATTATCTTATAAACATTTAAACTAATTAAAAAATTACTAATGACATTCGGCTTCTTGAAAAGCTTTTTGAACCCGCAGTGTGCGGGATTACCTGCTTCGCCCGGTTTGAAGCATTCTTTCTTGAGAGATCCTGAAATAAATAAAATTCAATTTAACAGTATTGTATTCAATGTCTATCTCCTCTCCATGTACATGTATAAATGTAAAATGAGGATAATATAATAATATATATTTCAATACCATCCGCTTCTCATCACGATGTCTATCGACAAAAACCTTCCACTGTTCTTTCGGTACCCCACTGGGTATCTTCTCATACATCTGCTGCAAGGTCAAAGAAGAATTGTTGACATCACACCACAACCTCCATTTGAAATCTTTCCATTTTTTTCCAAGATTTTTCAATGTCCACTTCTGTGCTATCACATCAGCAACGGTAAAGTGGAAGAACATCTATATACAGAAATTCATTTTGAATATATTAGTAAAATGACATTCAATTAAACCATAAAGTAATAAAATTACCTTTATCTGAGAATCATAAACTTCATTTTTCCAGTTTGGAGGCATATGCCTCCAATCATCATACAAAATAGGCAGGGAAACGGGCTCCGCTGCCAGCTGACCTATAATCTGACCAAGTAAACCTGCGGCGTCATCCGTCAGGACCCCATAAGAATCAAATGGCACCACTATCTTCTTGCCATGCATGTTCCAAACATCATAACTTTTTATGTATTTTTCCACGGTTTCATTGTCTTCATTTGCAATGAGCAAACAATTACTATAAACAAAATGCAATAAATTTATTTAATTAAAATTTGTACCTATGACTACGACCCTCCAAAATGTCCGTGATGAACTGGAGGGGGCGTATTGCTGCCCCACTGCTGAAGCTCCTGTAGGGGGAGGCGATGACTCATCCTCTAATGAGGCATCCACTGGTGGTGTCAGAGATGGTGCAGGGGGAGATGATGTCGTGGGGACAGACAGATCGTCATCTGTCGCAGAAGAAGAAGGAATAGTGTACCGCTTCTTCCTTGGCATTCCTGTCATTTAATCAAATAAAATTAAGTTCAGAATATATATTTCAAAAAAATTATGCAGAAAAAAAATTAAAAATGATAATAGATGCCCAGTATTAACAAACAAAATATATATAACAATGATAATGAATGACTACAGAAATGAAACAAGTAGTTGCTGAATGAATAAATAATTGTACATACAATCATTTTCCCCTTCAATCATGTCGGTTTCCTGCTCCATTGCTTCATCCACTTCATTCATCCTTGCTAGACCAATATTTTCAATATCATGATGGACAAATAATTCTGCTTCTTGTTGTTGATGAAATTCAATTGCAGAGGTCAAATCTTCCACTTCATCACCCATATCATACAAATCTCTTTGTATTACGTGAGTAACTACACTCCACCCTTCATCCACAACATCATTCACATAATATACCATTTTTGCCTGCAATGCTAAGATATATGGATCATGCAGTTCACGATCACCAACATCCATCAAGCGAGAGAAGTTTACAGAAGTAAATTGCAAGGAATCTCTTTTAACACCTCTGATAAAATCGACCCATTTGCATTTGAATAAAATAACAGAAAAATGCCCGTGGTAGTTTAATTAAATAATATCATGCAGCTTTCCATAGTATTCCACTTCAACAAATGTAAAAATACCACTATTCTGTGTTTTCAAACCCACTTCTCGATCGACTGTACGAAATCTAAAACCATTCACATTATAAGCATTGAACTTTCTAACTTGTTTTATAGGACCTCTAGCAAGAAACTTCAAATCTTCTGAAAAGTCAGCTCGAGTATCAGTATTCATGATCTGAAAAAAAATATATAATTTAATAGATTTGAAAATTGTATGTGTCAAAGTAATATTCGTATTTATTGCAATATTTATAAACTTACACGTCGTGCAAACCATTCTACCAGCTCTTTATTCACAGCTTTCGTTATATCTTTTTCATTTCGTGTTCGGCTTCTCATTCGTCTCTTTGTTTGTATCCTCAACTCTTCAATAAATGGATCTGCAATTTCACTATTCAGCAGCACATATCTATGTGCCTGTAATAATTCCAATTCTGTTAGTGTCGCGTATGAGGTCCTCCCAACTGATCGGCCAATAGCAGGAAATATTTTTGATTTCTGATGCATTTGAGATTGAGTTGATGTGTCGTCAACACGTCCAACTCGAGTAAATCTTGTCTCAATATCATCCAAATATCTGTAACAAAAGGTGAGACACTCCTCGACCAAATAGCCTTCAGCAATAGAGCCTTATGGTTGAGCTTTATTTCTCACGTATGCTTTCAAATGCCCAAGATATCTGTGAAAAATAATAATAATATTATGCATTTATTTAAATGCCAAAAAATGTTTACTTAACTAGAAACATATAAATAAAATACCTCTCAATTGGATACATCCATCGATAATGAACGGGGCCTCCTAATTTAGCTTCGTCAACCAAATGCACAGTTAAATGCATCATGACAGTAAAAAACGATGGAGGGAAGATCATATCCATTGCAAAAAGGGTCAATACAAACCTCTCTTGTAGGTTGTCAAGCTGAAATGGATGTAGAGATTTCTCACATAACTGTCTGAAAAATGTGCAGAAATGGAGTACAACAGCAGTAACTTTTTCAGGTAATAATGTACGCAATGCCAATGGTAGTAACTGTTGTAACAAAACATGTGAATCGTGACTTTTCAATCCATATAACTTACGATTCTTCAAGTCAACACACCTCGAGATGTTACTCGAATACCCATCAGATACCTTCACATTATTTAAAATTTGAATGAACGTATCTTTATCCCTATTTTTCAATGAAAAAATGGCCGGAGCATACTTTTCATTCTCATCTGGCCAGAGATCACGTTTTATGTTCATTACTTGTAAGTCTTTGCGAGCATTGAGATGATCCTTCGACTTTCCATGCTCATTAAGTAATGTGAAAATCAAATTATCACATACATTCTTCTCAATATGCATCACATCAAGATTGTGGCGCAAAGAATTAAATTCCCAATACATAAGTTTGAAGAATATACTTTTTTTCTTCCATTGTTGCGTTCTGATTTCACTTGACGATGCACTTCGCACTCGTTTTCCGCTATCATTCAAATGATGAACCTTCCCAAATTCTGTTTTAACATTTTCAAGCTGTGTCAATATTTCAGAACCGGTTAACAACTTTGGAGGTGGTCTACGATCAATGCAACCATTAAATTTTGATTTGTTCAGCCGAAATCTATGAGATGCATCAAGAAATCTCCGATGGCACAAGAAGCACCATTTTCTACTGTGAGGTAGCCGTTTGGGCTCGAAATCAAAGTTACAAACGGGACAAGCCAAACCCGTATAAGTGTTCCAACCAGATAAATTCCCAAACCCAGGGAAGTCACTAATGGTCCACATTAAAGCAGCATGCATTTTAAACATTGTTTTAGAAGAAACATCAAATGTCTCAACACCGTTGCTCCATAACTCCTGCAATTCTTCAATCAAAGACTGCAGGTATACATCAATATCATTTCCAAGCATTTGTTTTCCAGGAATAATCATCGAAATTATAAAATATTTTTGTTGCATACACATCCACGGAGGCAGATTATAAGGGATCAAAACAACTGGCCAAATGCTATAACTCGTACTCAAAGTCCCAAATGGGTTGAATCCATCGGCAGCCAATCCCAATCAAACATTCCTAGGATCAGCTGAGAAATTTGGATGTAATGAATCAAATGTCTTCCACGATTGGGAATCTCGTGGATGTCTCATTAACCCATCATTGTTATTATCTACAGCATGCCACTTCATGTGTTCGACGGTTTTTGATGACATGAATAATCTTTGCAATCGAGGCTTCAAAGGAAAGTAACGCAAAACTTTTGCAGGTGTGTTCCTTTTCTTCTTCTCCGTGAAATTATGTTCAGTCATACTTCCAACATCACCCTTTGACTGCCATCTAGAAGAAGAACATTTCTTACAATTCTGTCTACTTGAATCCTCTCCCCAGTAAAGCATACAATCATTGGGACACGCATGTATTTTTGTATAATTCAGACCAAGCTTGTTAACAACTTTTTTCATATCATAAAACGATTCTGGGATTTTTGCTTCAGGAAATGCATCACGAATCAATTCCAATAACATGGACATTGCCTTATTTGTAATTCCACATAGACATTTGATATGGTACAACTTCAGTAGAAATGAAAGCTTTGAATATTTCAAACACCCACTATACAACTCTTGATTTCCATCGTCAACTAAATCATGAAATGCATTTTCCTCACTGAAGTTTTCCCTTACATTTGGCTCCACAGAATCAAGAGGATCCAATGATATGTTACAATCTTGATCTGCTTGTGTTACAGTCTCAGAAACATCACTTGTCACGTTGCAATTTGTAGCACCCTCTTCTGGTTGTTCTGATATGTTTTGATGCTCATAGTGGTGTCTTGCAGTGCCGAATGCATCATTTATGAGGTTTTGCATTTCATTTTCCATTATCGAAGAACTTGGGACCTCATTCTGTGGATTAACATCAGTCCTCAATCTTTCTGTATTGTTTGATTCTCCATGCCAAATCCAACACAAATATTGCTCAGGGAATTGCTTCAGTATTAAATGTTCATAAACTTCATCTCTCTTCAACCATGTTCTAAATTTACATTTAGGACATGGACATCTTATTCTCCCTTCAACGGATCGATTAGAAATTGCAAAATCTAAAAACCCATTCAAACCCTTAACATATTGAGGTGTGTTCCTCGGTAATGTGATCTGGCTTTTATCCATGTATATCACAATGTGCCTACACAAAATATACGATAGTGTAAGATTACAGAAACATAATATAATAAAGATGAACCATTGACCATAAAGTATGCATAATATAATAAAGATGATTCATTGACCACATTTACCATTTCAGACCAATTGAACAAGTCTGGTCCATAGGAGACAGCGTCAACACCTCATTGAGGAGCAATAAGAATATCGGGATACACACTTATCATAACACCATCGATCACACATTTATGTTGCCTCAAACAACACCCCATTGATGTGTGATCGAAACTGGTCATAATGCATTTTAAATCAAGTTAACTACATTCACTGAAACCATTTTCACAATGGGTAATGTTTGTTTTATTGTTCTAGGGAAATCTAAATGGCCACATTTAAGTTTTGGGGTTCATCTTGTGATGGAAGCATGAGACATGGTGTTTGAATTTCTTGAATAAATTAGTGATAATGACCCTCCTAAGGTGGAGAGAATTATGTTAGTCATGGAAATGTGGAGAAAACTGTAGAGTGGATGTGGAGGAATCAAGGTTCCAAATAGAAACCTATAAGGGACATGTTTGGGGGTTCTTAGGGAAGGCCAGGTGGAACTTGGATATGGTGTGTGTAGGTGATGGAGGTATACCTTAAGTGAGAAGGCTTCGTGTTTGGGTAGAGGGGCGACATGCCAATAGGGGAAGTTGGGAACCAACGGAGTGAGTTAGCAGGAATGGAAAGACATAGTTGGATAGAAAGGGAATGGATGTGGTGGGCTGCGAGGCACCTCAAGTTAATGTTGAAATGATAAGTTTATCCTAGTAATGTGAATGAGTTTTGAAGAAGAACCAAGTAGTCCTTGGTTGAGATATGGATGGTGAAAGTGTGACAAATCTGGGTAGTTTTGGCAGAAATAATGAATGCTAGAATTGGGTGGAGTTTTCATGGATGTTGTGAGTTGGAAAACATGTTAGGGAAGTTTTGAAGGTTGAGTTGAGGTTCTGTTGACCTCTTTTATGATGAGTGAAGTTCTCAAAACTAGAAAATTGTGGTGACGAAGTAAGTAATATGGTGTTGAGAACCATGGAAGGAAAGTAATTGATTAATGGTGTGGCTAGAGTTTCAAGTTGGATGGTCTCGGTAGGAACCATATTAGTGTATTAGTTTTGGTGATGGGTGTTGGATCAGGTTTTGGATGGTTGAATACCTTGAGATGAAGGTTATGCTTGGGTTGTGCTTTGGATGTTTGAAATGGAGTGAGGCTGTTGGGCCTTGAGTTCTGGATTGATGTAGGTCAGAGAATGTGGTTGGAATCTATGTATCCCTTCAGCGACAATGAGTTTGTGTCACCATTATAATTTTGGTAACTAGGTGAGGTGGTGCTAAGAACTTTGGGCCATGAGTTGTGGAGAGGATTGGAACAAAGGTGTTCCGATTGGCTCTCCACAGGGTAGTGTAGTGCCTTATCGATATCCTCTTGTGCGGTGGTATAGTAACATTACCTAAACCTTTAATTTTCATTTGATGTTGATAATAAATAGTTGAGGTGGATGCGTCCTCAAAGATAATTGGGTTTTAATTGTGGTTCATGGTTGGGGAAAATGTTTTCAGGTAGGACCTTTTCCTTAGTCCGAGTGTTGTTATAACATGGTTGAGTTCAAGGAGTATATTAGAAGATGGAAGTTTATAGGTGGGTCCGTGGAACTAAAATTGGCCTTAGGGGTGCTGTGATGCTTGGGAAGTTTGGATATGTGATGATATGTTATAAGGTGGGGAGGTTTTAAGATCCCAACCCTTATCCATGTGATATGATGAAAAAAATTACACCATGTAACCATAAATATCACACACCCTACTAACATGGATACCCATGACTTCTATGAGGAACCTTTCCGTTACATACATTATATAAAAAAGGACCTGAAAACACCCAATGGTCAGTGTATGGTGTGAGAAAATGAATATTAGAAATATTACACCATGTTTTTCATAAGGAGACATTAGAAAAATAAAACAATTATTCTTATTAAGGGAAAATAAAATAATAAAATATATATATATATATATATATTAAAAAAATGGTAATTCACCCTTTTAGAATATATTAAAAAGAATAATCAAATTGATACATCATATTCCATTTAAAATAAATGTGATTAAACCATTTCATAATGTATTTATAAATAACCTCTTTGAAAAGGAAAACAATAGAAAATACTCCTATGGTATATTAGGTATAAGTTATCTAAGATCCTTTTAAATCTATGGTCAAATGACTATTTACATACATATCCCTAAAATATGTTCCCTTAAATGAGGTAATCACCCTGATAAGTGAATCCACTATGGAAACAATATTTAGTTATATTTTTAGTGTAAATCAATGATAGGTAGCCACAATTCATCCTAGAATTATTTTCTTATTATATCCCTTACTAAGTACCACATGATCCCATCTATCGTAGCCCATATTGGAAGGATTTCATTTATTAATTTTCCCACACATAAAGGATTTCAATTTCACAAATGACCCATACATGTAGGATTTAAATTAAAAATTCAAACTATTTGGAGGGAATATCACACATCAATAATCAAACTACTTAATTTCAAATAAAACATGATTCAAAATCCATTTTCAAAATCAATTCCAAATTAATAAATCATTTAATCAAATAATTCAAAAAACAAACCATTATAAGAATCATAAATCAATCTATTAATCAACTTATATAATCCAAAAAAATGATATAGCAAGTATGGATTATAAAATAAAAGATATCTTTAAAGCCTACTACCTAAAACGCATAATTTTTTTAAAAATGAATGAAATAAATACCAATAGGATCAAAAACTAAAATAAATCCATTAACCAAGAGACCCATATAATGAGTCTCAGATTCAATTAGAAACAAATCATCAAGATGGATGTGATAATAGAGAAAACTCACTTTGGGGCCGAGGTCGAAGTGAGAAAGGTCGTCGGGAGAAGGGGGTCGCGGGTTGCCGGTCGCAGGCACCGCCGGAGGAGGTCGCGGGGTCGCTGGAGGAGGTCGCGGGGTCGCCGGAGGAGGTCGCGGGATCGCCGGGGGGTCGCGGGGGGTTGGGGCGAGGGTTGCAGCACGCGGGGTCGGGGGAAACGGGGGTCGGGGTAGGGAAGGGTCGGGGTTTTTTAAAAAAAACAAAGGTTTAGCGGCGGTTTATTAAAAACCGCCACGAAACGTATTTCGGAAAACGTTTAGCGGCGGTTTTGTGAACCGCCGCCACAAAACCGCCGCTAAACACTGTTTATTTTGTAGTGGAAGCTCCAGAAAAGGCACAGCTTCACTTGTCATGAAAGCTCCAGAAAAGGCATAGCTTTCAATATAATGACTTTCTTCAGCAGCAAACACATCTCTTAAGAATTTAATTTTCCACCCAAAGTATCACAGAATGTGGTGGCACAACACAAGATAGCTTCCCCCACACTTAAGCTCAACTAGATTATGCAATTTCACTTCAAGAGTTGGTTGGATAGGGAAAATTGGCTTGTAATTTGGCTAACCTAACAGGCTGTGCATGGATTCTAAGGGCTACAAGGATTAAATATTCAAGTTAGGCCATTATAAAAAAAAGGATTCTTTGAAATAGGGGCTTTAATACCAAACAAATGCCTCAATCATTTAAACATAAGTACCTCAAACCCTCAAGTTTTGACAGGAATAAATCAAATTCTGGTTAAATCAAGCATGGTTTGGTTCTCTCAAGAATTGAGGTGAATGTAAAGGATATGAAAACCGGTGATTATTCGACATCTTCAAGCGAGTGAGTGGACTTAAGAAGACAAGAAGGTTTAGAATCCTATTGTTACAATACCTATTGTTGTTGGAATATCTATTGCTTTTGTTACCGGTCTTATTCTTTGGCTAACTGTTTCAGTAACTGTTTTCTATCTGCTGTGAGAGTTGCCACTTTTGGCATAGAGGCTCTTACTGTGATCGTAGAAGCTCCTATTGAATTAGCTGCACATTCATCTATAGAGGAGCTTGTTCTCGAATACCCTCTTGCTGCAAGAAAAGAAGGGGTTTCTATTGAATCATCTGTGAACGAATCTGTTGTAGGAAGGGCCCCATCAAAGGAAACTACCAATATATATCAGTACCAGCGTCTAGATCGCTTCCTCAGGAAATCCACCCAGCTTATCCCTTCCTCACTGGCTCAGTACTCTACTCTAATAGTGAACTTGCAGGGACCCCATTCGATCCTATCACCTATTACTTCTTATCCGGAGAAGGATCCAACTACTATATTCTAATAGTTGACCACCAAGACTGGTATACATCTATAAATAGTAGTCATGTGAGGCACGATTCGTTATGCTCCATAGCTTTATGTCTATTCTACCGCTCTATCTCTAGATTTATTATTTTCTTGCTCTAGAGCTCGTAGGTTTCAAAATGAGAACTTTCTTCCCCTTGAACCAACATGGGATTGGCCTATCATTCAAATGAAATTTTATAGCACACCAACAGGACTTACAAAAGCACTCCAACAACTCCCTTGAACTTGAAGTCGATATAATCTAGATAATAGGCTACTTATCCGGAAAAACAATCATCGACTAAATATAGTTCTTTATCCTTATTAGTATATTTATAGGATTGTATTTGAATACTAAAAATTGACCCCGTTTTGTTTCTTTTTACCGATTAATATTGCGCTCTCACAATTCACACATTACTCGACCTCACGTGTTTTGTGTAAATTGTTTAATTTATTTCTTAGTTTCTTTTAAGTTAAAAACTCAATTCATAGATCAAATTATTTGAATTTCAGTAGCACATTGATTCAATATAAATAAATGAAGAAGGTTAGAGGTAGATCGATTACTAAGAAAAATTACTCTTATGGACAGTGTAGTCGTCGAAGAAACGAATTGCATTCGCAAAAGATTAGAAAGTGTATAACCCAATCACATTTATACTCTTGATTTTCAGCCCAAGGAAGCGAATTAAAGATGAAAAAAATTGAACAAAATAGAAAAAATGGAAGAGAAACTAAGAAGTTTATTACCAAAACACAAACATTACAAAATGAAGAAGAAGGCTTCGATGCAAGATTCCTTGTTTCAAGAGCTCTCCCTCTTGAAATGTCTAGATAAATGGAGTGAAACCAATTATCCTCTGTCCTCAATCTCCCAATGCAAGTCCAACCCCCTCCAAATGAGAAAAACACACATTTATAGAGTGGAGTGGGTAGGGCTATAAGAGACTACAAGTGTGAATGTGGAAATTTGATGAAATATTTTAATCTAACTTCAGCCAACTTGTTGACCTCCAAAACACTTGAACAAGTTATCCTTAGAGAAGGATGATTTGTGTGGAATTGGGTCTTATGAGCCCAATCTAAGCCCGTATATAGGAGATATGGCCCAAATGGCGAAGTGATGTCCAATCTGGAAAGTTCAGTCCTGCTTTGACTTCATGGCCCATTTACTCCAATCAAATGCATGAACGAGCTCAAATTTCATAAATGAAAGTTGTATCCCATTGAGTGAGAAAAAAAGGTTCTTTTTTTGTATAGAAACTCTAGCCGAACTATACAATTAATTCTCTTCCTAGCATAACTCGTTCCCCTGCGGGTGTACCAAGTCTCGGGTCTCGAATTCTAACCGCAACCCGACTAGGTAAAACTAGTCTCCCCACGTTGCCCTGCACTGTCGAGCTGTTAAATTGCACGGTGTGAAATTACCTCGTCCAAAACCTACAACCAGTGGGAATCGAATACTGGAACATGTTATCAAAATGGCCTAAGAGACAAGTTACTTAGGATTAGCTTTAATGACTCGATTTTGATAACATATTCACTTTGAATTTTAAATAAAATGACATGTATAAATTACTAAGCTAGCGAACTGGATTGGAATATGTAACCAAAACTTGGGTGAGTTGATTAATTTTTACGGTGAAGAAATATTAAACTTTCAGTTTAAAAGTTAAACCGATATGGGGATTTCTCAGAGTAGTATGTAGAATGTAACAAACTCAATTTGGAGTTTTCAATCATGATTAGGGAAGTGTGTGTATAAAAATGTATGTTAAATAAAGAGTTAATAAAAGTCATGAATAAGAGTTAAAATCTATCTAAGAGTCAGCTGTCAAATGTTGATTCCATGCCCTGGCTATCACACTTAACTCTAATATTGCTTTCATGCCCTGGCTATCACAGTTAACCACACAGTTTGGAATTACTTAGTTCTAAAATTGCTCAAATCAAGCTTGAATAAGTTCTTGGAAAAAATTGGCTTGGAAAAAAAAGTGTGTAGACTCAATCATAAGAGAGAATGAAGAATGGGGATGTGCCTATCTCATATGAAGAATTGGGTTCTCGATATCAATTAAACATTTAAGGTGAAAATTCATAATGAAGTAACTTGTTTTAACTTTTATCAACTTTATTTGGGAGAAATTGATTAAGAAAATTCATCTTGTTAATCTTAAGAATCCATACAAATTCATGATTTAATGTGTCAAAATGAATATGATTGTTTATTTTTACAGTTGGTGAATTCCCCTCATCTCAATATGATGTTGGGACATTCTTTTATAGATGAGTAAAATGGAATACATGGTGGAGTATTCTGAGGTAGGACTCGGAAATACCCAATATAATAAAATTGGGTTTAACAACCTCCTCAAGATGGACATGCACAACTTGGATAAAGAGTCTCATAAATGAAAGATGGCAGCAAACAAGACCATACACACTCCCCCTCAAGCTAGGCTACTGATGTTGTTGATACCCAACTTAGTACCGAGAGAGTCCAGAAGAGCTCCCGGGAGGCCTTTTGTGAAGATGTCAACCAGTTAATCCGTCATCGGAATGTTGCCGAAACTGATATGGTTCTGCTCAAGATGATGGCGAAGAAATTATTAAGGAATCCCAGAGTTCCTTAACTGTATCGGCGGTCCGAGTGACTTGTTTGACAGAGTTGTCCAAGGAATTGACCAGTAAGGCAAAGATTTTGCTATCAGCAGGATTTCGTTGACGGTATTTGGGATCAGAAGAGGGGGGTGGAGGATCCTAGAGGTGAGAGTCGAGGTCCATGCTCATGAGTGACATCAACATTGTCTTCCGCCACACCAAGAAATTGGTTGAATCGAGACGCTCATCAACCAGGCGGGTGGAGGCAGTGATCAGTGGAGGTAAAACCGAAGGTGCGGCCGAAGGGTCAGCCATTGGAAGAGCAGGGTTGGGACGTGCTGAGGAGAGTAGGATTAGGGCCGAGATGTGAACCCGCAGAGCCATGGGAGGGCGGAGCCAGAAAAATACAGCAAGCGGCGGGGCTGGTCGCGAAGCTGAGATTTTGCAGGTAGGCGGGTCCGGGAGAGCGTGAAGGAGGCGGGGTCAGGAGCCGCGATGGGTGGTGGGGCCGAAACTCTGTCGAGAAGCTTGCTGGAGGGAGGAATCCAATCACGAAGCTAGGAGGATCCACTAGTAGGTGGGGGGCAATCGCGAAGCCAGAAGGGGCCGCACTGATCGCGAAGTCGGAAGGGACCGCGAAGGCGGGGCCGAGTGCGAAGTCGTGAGGGGTCGTGGAGGCGGGCGACACCGTAGGATGGTGCGAGCTAGTGGGGACTGGGAAATGACGGCGGGTACGAGGCTATTAGAGAGCCACAGGAGGAGACGTGCCGCCTGGACCGCCTGAGGGGGGACGAGCCACGAGGGTCGGACGCGGGTCGAGTGGTGCCATCGTGAAGCACTCACTGGGAGGAAGTCACTGGCAGGAGGCGGGCTGGGAATCACCAAAGGAGGTGAGTCGGGAAGCGCTTAAGGGAGGCTGGGGCTTGGAGGCTGTGACGAGGTCGTCAGGACGCTGCAAGGAGGGAGCGATGAGGGCTGAGGTGGGACGAGATACACCGCTGGGAGGGCGGGGCCGGACAGAACCGGGAGTCCTCAAAGAGGGGAGGGGAGGGCCGAGCAGAACCGGGAGGCTGCACGGGGAATTGCTGGAAACCCTAGATGGGGGGGGGGGCGATGGAGGGCTCAGGTTAGAGAGCACCATCTATTACCATGTAGTTGGAGAACTCCCCTTACCTCAATGTGAGGTGGGGACATTCTTTTGTAGATGAGTAAAATGGAATACATGGAGTATTCCGATGTGAGATTTGGAAATACACAATATAATAAAATTGGGTTTAACAATTTTGTCATGGAATTAATTCTCTTGTGATGATGTTGAGGTTGATGTTTGAGGACAAATATGGTTGAAGTGTGAGAGGATTGATTATTGAAAATTTGAGCTTATTTTTCCTATTATTTTTAGGTGATTTTTTTGTGATTTAAAGCAAAAAAGCCATTTATTTAATTGACTTGATCATTTTGAGGTTTACATTTACATTCATGAAAATATGAATTGTAATAATCAATTCGGATCATTTTTTAACGTAATTGGTTTATCATTTTGAACATCAATTTTCACACCTGAATGCATTGATTTTTTCTTCATATAATTTTTTTTAAAATTAACACTATTATAGTAATTGATTTTTTAACTACATTCTTTAAATTTTAACAATTTTTATATTAACTAAATTATTTTTTTCATTTAACTTTGTTTAACGTTTACAAACATGTATATTTAATTTATTATTGAAAGGAATTCAAGGCTGGCTGAAGTATGGAAGAGGAATCAATTGGGTTGTGGAGTTTTGTTGCCTGTCATAACCAATGGCGGGAGGAGATTGCAAGATGCGATACATTTTTTCTAAAGGAGTTATGATATCGCAGGCCGTGACATTGCCATATCTCTGGCCGACTGTAGTAGAGATGACTAGGCGACATCAACAGGGCATTGCAGCAATGCGGACTTTGGCATGGCTATTGTAGCAGAGCTGACCAATGACACCTACAGGGCACTGTAATAGCGCGGACTTTGAAGACAGTGGTACTGTAACTCTGCGGGCTTCCAACCACCGACCACTATAGCATCTTGGACTTGGATGGTTGTGACACTGTAGCAAAGCGGACTTTTTGTGCGCTTGGTGGAACATTGCATTCTCTTATTTTGGATCATTTTGAGCTAGGGTGCTGCTTGAAAAACTCTTAAAATTCCCTTTAATTTGTGCCCCAATTCTAGTGATATTTCTCTCTATGGATGTAGGGATTTCTTCCCGAACCACGTAAATCGTTGTGTCTATGTTCTTCTTCTTTTTCTTTTGTTCTGTCTTTTCTTCAGCTATAAAGATCGTGCAACTCCTGATGTTTCCGCAATAGGTCGGAGACCAGCAGCTAAAACTCAAGAGTAGGGTGAATTGAGTTCTTGAAACACTACGGGAAAATAGGCGTTTCACGGTGGTTTTTTCGCGGTGGTTTTAAAAACCGCCACGAAATGTGTTAATTTTTTTTAGTATTTTTTTAGTATTTTTTCGAGGATTAGCGGCGGTTTTTTAAAAAACCGCCTCGAAATAGCAGCGGTTTTGGTAAACCCGCCGCAAAATGAAAAGAAAAAAATAAAAAAACATGAGAAACCCTGAAATCACTAAAAAGACCATAACTTCTGATCTGAGCATCTGTTGGAATGTCACGACCAGTCAAATCGAAGCTCATGAAGAGATCTAGAGGCATGTGTAATCAAAACCATGCGACGATCTAAGGTGCAGAAGATATGAGAGTTATAAGAAAGTTGAAAAAAGTTCTCCAACTTCAAACGACCATAACTTTCGCTCCGGGTGTCCGTTTGGGCTCTACCACATATCAAATTGAAGCCAGTGAAGAGAGGTGCGTACCAGTTCGACAGAAGCAAGCTTATTTCATGTTTTTCGACCCTAAAAAACCCCTCTGAAGGCCTCCAAAACCCTATTTCCGTCACCGATGTCCCGTCAAACTTTTCTTCAAATAGACCTAACATTCGATCCGCGTGTCAGTTCGGACTCCTCCGCCTTCCAAATCATAGTTTGTTCCATGAGCTTCAGTTTGACTGGTCGCGACTCCCACATGGACTCTTGGATCATAAGTTATGACCTTTTTAGTGGGTATCGGGTTTGTTATGTTTTGTCGATGCCTCGTTTCTTTGACTCGTTCCCCGTCAGGTTTTTTTAAAATGGTCATAACTTCCGATCTGTCAGTCCATTCGGTCACTTTCACCAATCAGGTCGAAGATCGTTTCAGGATCTTTGATTTAACTGGTCGCAGATCTGGAACGGACTCTCAAATCAGAAGTTATCTCCGTTAATGTGAGTCCAATGTTTTTGTCACTTTATGATCGTTTTGACGGGTTTTAACGGTTGCTTCATTTATTACTGTTTATTTGGGTTTCCATGACTTGTTATCTTTATCAATGGGTTTTTGTGGGTTATTATGATGATTTTGTTGAATTCTTAAGGGGTTTTCTAGACTTTTTCATGAGTTTTCATGCATTCTCATGCTTTTTAATGCTTCCTTCTTCATTCTTCTCCATCTGTTTTCATGCGTTTTCATGATTTTTCATCCCTTATCACGCCTTTTCATACTTTTTCATACGTTTCATTTATTATTTATTATTCATTATTTATAATATACTTTAATTTATTTATTATCTATTATTTGTTACTCGTTATTTATTATTTATTATTTATTATTTCTTATTTATTATTTATTATTTATTATTTACTATTTATTATTTATTATTAATAATAAAAAAATATTATTGTTAATAATGATATTTGATACTGGTTATTTATTATTTATTATTTATTATTTATTATTTATTATTAATTATTTATTATTTATATTATTTATTATTTATTATTTATTATTTATTATTTATTATTATTATTATTATTATTATTTTATTTATTATTTATTATTTATTATTTAGTATATATTATTTATTATTATTTATTGTTTATTATTTATTATTTATTCTTTATTATAATTATTTATTATAATTATTTATTATTATTATTTATTATTTATTATTTATTATATATTTATTATTATCTATTATTAATTGTTGTTTATTATTTATTATTTATTATTTATTTATTTATAATTATTAATTATGTGTTATTTATTATTATTATTATTATTATTTATTATTTATTATTTATTTATATTTATTTATTATAATTTATTTATTATGTGTTATTTATTATTTAATATTTAATATTTTTTTATTTAGTATTTATTATTTATTATTTATTATTATTTATTATTTATTATTTATTATTATTTGTTATTTGTTATTTATTATTATTTATTGTTTATTATTTATTATTTATTATTATTTATTGTTTATTATTTATTATTTATTATTTATTATTTATTATTTATAATTTATTATAATTTATTATTTATTATTATTTATTATTTATTCTTTATTATTTGTTATTTATTATTATTTATTGTTTATTATTTATTATTTATTATTATTTATTGTTTATTATTTATTATTTATTCTTATTTATTATTTATTATTCTATTATTATTATTTATTATTGTTTATTATTTATTCTTTATTGTTTATTGTTTATTGTTTATTTTTTTTATTTTTTATTTTTTATTTTTTATTTTTTATTTTTTATTTTTTATTTTTTATTTTTTATTTTTTATTTATTATTTATTATTTATTATTTGTTTATTATTATTTATTATTTATTGTTTATTGTTTATTGTTTATTGTTTATTGTTTATTATTATTTATTATTTATTATTTATTATTTCTCTATTATTTTTTATTATTATTTATTGTTTATTGTTTATTGTTTATTGTTTATTGTTTGTTATTTATTATTTCTTATTTCTTATTTATTATTTATTATTTATTATTTATTATTTATTATTTACTATTTATTTATTATTTATTGTATTATTATTTTATTATATTATTATTTTAATTTTGTAATTTTATTATCATAATTTTATAATTTATGTAAATATAATTATAATTTATTTGTTATTTATTATAATAAACAGTAAATAATAATAAATAAATAAATAACTCAATAAATAACTAATAAATCAATAATTATTAATTATTAATTATTGATTATTAATTATTACTTATTATTTAATTATTATTGAGTTTATATCTATTAGTTATGTATTATTTGTTTTTTCAATTAGTATATATAAGGATATTAAATTCTGTTAATTAACCACATGACGAGCTTGCTGGAGTGGTAAAGTCTTTGGAAAATATGCAAGAGGTTAGGGGTTCAAATCTCACCAAACGCAGTATTTCTTTATATTGCATGGGCATGTGCATGCATGGATAAAGTAAATAAAAAGAAATAAATAATAAATAAAATAAATATGAAATAAAATAAATAAAATAAATAAAATAAAGAAAATAAATAAAATAAATGAATAATTAAAAAAAATAAAAAAAATAAATGAAAGAAAATAAATAAATGAAATAAACAAAATAAAAAAAATAAACAAAAATAAACAAAAAATTAAAAAAATAATGCAATAAACTGCCGCTAAAAAACCACCGCGAAACGTTCTATGACGGTTTTGAAAACCGCCGCGAATAGTTTCCTGACGCACAATTTAGCGGCGGTTCAAACCGCCGCTAAATACGCATTTTGCCGTAGTGAAATTTTCTAGGCTTAGAAAACCACCATCTTTAAGGTATGATGAGTTCTAATTTTTTATTAACACAAACAAGTAGTGGAAATAAAAGCACAAAGAAAAGGATCAAACAGAAGAGATTTATAGTGGTTCGGCAAACAAAGATCTCATAGTTCACTCCACCAATACCAACTCCTAGAGTTTAGTGATTTTCGATAGTACCAATCCTTTTAGTGGGGACTACATAAATGAGTGTATGTAGGCGACACTTAATACAATGCCAGAAGCTTTTACTAGGCTCCAACAAGGCTTTACAAACACCAGTCTTCAAGGTTCTTTTATCAGGAAACTTCACAGAGAAAAAGGATAAAAGAGATAATACAAATGCAGCTCACAGAGAAAGAGGATAAAAGAGATATTACAAATGCAGCTCACAGTTGTAAGTTACAACTTACAGAAGAGAAGAGTTCTCCACAAGACAATATAAGAATGAAGAGCAGCTCAAGTGCTTGCTTGTGTTATTTTGTATGTTCCATGTACTTCTATTTTTTTCACATTCGAATACTCATGCAAAAACTTCTCTCTTAATTGCACAACATAAGATCCATAAAATCAGCAACAAAACTAAGCATTAAATTATCCTTGTACTATATTCTTCTCACGATACTGGCAATCTTTTTAAAATCGATTTTACTTCAAAGAGGTAATTCAATATTTAATACATCTACAGTAGCATCAAATTCCACTAAAAGTACACCGACAGTGATAAATGCGCAGGTCACAGAACCACGTAGCCAGATTCCACTGATTTGAAATCACGTAGCCGATATTATTCACGTAGTCGTTTTTTATTTAGCCAAATTACGTATGCGTTCTTTACAAACTGATTTTTTCACGTAGTCTTCTTGCTCACGCAACCGAATACCGAATTTGAAATGGGCAATTTAACCATTTGGAACCACGTAGCCAAATTCACCACGTATCCAATTCACGTAGCCGATTACTCTAGGTAATCAATTCAATAGACGTTTGATCGACATAGTTGTTTTCTCACGTAAGAGATTTAGGACTTAGTCAGAAGACCTTGACATGTGGATAATTTCAAATTGGGAAAGAGGGTTTGGTTGGAGATTTCTTGAAGGTTGGAGAGGTTGAAGATATAGGAGGGTCCATCGTCGGAGGTAAAACAGCTCTCCCAACTTCCACAACAGCACGATCTGCAGATTCAACTGCTAATCTGTCTCTTGGATTCAGAGCAGGTTGGTCGAGCACTTTTCATGATTTCAAGAAGCCACACTGAAACCATAAGAACCTACAAGGACAAAGTCTAGTTTCTTTGGAGGTCCCAAAGATGAAGCTTCTTATCTAGACCATTCAGCAGCAAAGGCAGCATCAACCTTGGATTATTTTTTCTGATGGATCATGGGTGTGTCAAAAATTGTATCTACTCTTTTCCCAGTTCCTCTAAAGGTATCCGGAAGTGCTGGTCCGAGGGTTAATCTGCCTCTGAGATAAAACAGAGCATCTACACACATATCAATCTTCTTGATGATATCTGATTTAAAGAAATCTAGAAAAGCAATGGAGGCTTGTCTGTGCATTTGGGAAACTGTTGCTAAACCATTATTCAGCATTCCATTGAAGAATTCAATCTGCCCGGTAGAAAAATGTTAGGGTTCACAAATTCACGAACCACAAAGAAAGAATCAAGAATTGTATTTCTGTATGAAACTGAGAGTTACTGGAGTTCGCAAGAAGAAACCGAAAAAAGAAACAATAAGGGAGAAGAGAGAACTCGAGAGGCCCCTTAGCTCTCTCTCCCAAGCCCTTAGGCTCCCACGTAACAACTCCCTGCCTACTCCCGCAGATTCCCCCCATCGGTTTCATTAAAACAGAACTCTCTCTCTAACAAAATTCCACGTGTGGTCCAGCTGGCACAGTTTGATTAACAGTACTCCTCTCTTTCGAAATGACATCTCTGCCCCTCCTATGATACAAAGCTTAGGATTTTCTGCTTGTTTAAGGTCATACAAAGCTTTGGTAAGTCTAAAAACATGATCTGGAAAGTTTATTGATCTACCTCCTCCTCAAGAAGAAGTGGCTCCGAAAGTTGCTGATCCGGAATCATCTAAGCCAGTAAGGAAGAGAAAGCTGAAAGAAGTGGAAGAACAAGCAGAAAATCTTAAGCCTAAGGAAGTCCATTCCGCACCTCCAAAGCCTAAGAAGAAGAAAGCCTATCCTGATGAGCTTGTTACAAAGTGGAGAGCTGACAAAGAGAAGAGGAAAGAAGGGGATCCGCAGTTCGGACTGAACCCTGCGGAGGCTAAAGCTTTGAAGGAGAAAACTGCTGATGAGCTTGAGAAACAAGCTAAGGAAAAGAAGCTTAAGAAGAAAATGTCAGAAGCTGAGGCAGTCCAAGCGTTGTTGAAGTTCAACGAAATGGTTTCAGCAACTATTCCAGTTCCGAGATCTTTCTCCTTGGAATCTCTACCTGAGACTCCAGGAAGAAATCTCGTTGCCCCGGAACAAGTTGTTGATACTAATACTGAGGAAGTAGAGCAAGTGGAACAAGTTGAAGAGGCTGCTGAAGGAAGTGGTGAGACAGGAGATGTACTAAAACAAGTAGATGAGTACAAGGGAACTCCTTCGGAACACTTATCGCTCCGAACTTCAGAAGCTGAATCTTCGAAGTTAGTTACTCCAGCAATAGAAGAAGAGAAAGGAGAAGAAGAAGTTGCCTATCATGGAGAAGAAGAACAACTTTTACATGATATTTCTCAGATGAAAAACGTAGAGGATACTATTCAGGAGGTTGCTGATGAGGAAGATTTTATTGTTCAAGTTTCTGATAGTGAGAAGAGAACTCCGGAACATGTTTCAGTTCCGAAACAAAATAAGGGGAAACAAATTCTTGCTGATACTCCGAGTTCAGAAAAGAGGATGAGAAAGGAAGCTGGTAGTTCTTCTAAGAGAAAGTTGGAGCTTATTGAGGAAGAAAACTCTCCAAGCAAGATTTCATATTCGGAGTCATCGTCGTTGGGGCATGACTTTGTTGTTCAGTCTTTAAAGAAGTTGGTGGGAACCATTCTGACCTTTGCATTAAGGATATTGACAAATACGACTAACTCCCCCTTAGGCTTTGAAACTCTAAAGATCGTATTCAGATTTCCGGAGTGATAGATAAGAAAGTCTTCTTTAATGAAAAGGCTCCCCCTTAAACAAACTCTTATTAGAGTTCTTTTTCCTTGGGTATTTTTTCTTTCTCCTCTTTTGATAAACTCTTATTAGAGTTCTTCTTTTTCTTAAGGATCTTTTCCTTCTCCCCCTTTGTGATTTTCAAAAAGAATTGGAAGGAATGGAAAAACTTAACAAAGTACCTGAGATATTAGTAATGACAACAAAAAGAAACAAGAGACACAATTTTCATTAAAATTTGTAATCTCAGCAACAACAAAAAAAAATTACAACAAAAAGATCAGATTGGTTTATTTCGGATCTTTTTCCTTAGACATGAGGCCCTTTAGAATAGTCTTGATCTTCTTGAGGTCTTTATGATCTTCTTCAGCTTGCTTTTCTAAGGCAACTATTCTTTCGGATTGAGATTCAATCTTTTCTTCCTGAGCCTTCAGCTTTTCTTCTTGAGCTTTGATTTTCTCTTCCTGAGCCTTCATCCTCTCTTCAAAATCGATCCGATGATCCCTTTCAAATTTCCAATTTTGAGAAACGGAATTGAGCTTCCCATTCAGATCTCTTACTTCCTGAATCCGAAAGTTCTTTTCCTCTGTCAACCTCTCTTCAAAAGATGCAGTCAGCTCATTAATCTTCTTGTCCTCGGTCTCAAAGGCATCCTTAACATTATCTTGAAACTCATCGAAAAGCCTCATCTCTTCCACAGTCTTCTTCGACCAGCTTGTCATCCTTTTGTAAGATCTTTTATGAGCTTCGTAACCAACAAAGAAGGTTTTGAACTGGGCTTCAATCTCAACACACTTATCCATAACCATGGATACGGAGTCTGTTTTCTGATTCAACGCATGTTGGAGCATCTGACATCGTGAATCAATACTTGAGAAGGTCGGAATGGTTCCCACCAACTTCTTTAAAGACTGAACAACAAAGTCATGCCCCAACGACGATGACTCCGAATCTGAAATCTTGCTTGGAGAGTTTTCTTCCTCAATAAGCTCCAACTTTCTCTTAGAAGAACTACCAGCTTCCTTTCTCATCCTCTTTTCTGAACTCGGAGTATCAGCAAGAATTTGTTTCCCCTTATTTTGTTTCGGAACTGAAACTTGTTCCGGAGTTCTCTTCTCACTATCAGAAACTTGAACAATAAAATCTTCCTCATCAGCAACCTCCTGAATAGTATCCTCTACGTTTTTCATCTGAGAAATATCATGTAAAAGTTGTTCTTCTTCTCCATGATAGGCAACTTCTTCTTCTCCTTTCTCTTCTTCTATTGCTGGAGTAACTAACTTCGAAGATTCAGCTTCTGAAGTTCGGAGCGATAAGTGTTCCGAAGGAGTTCTCTTGTACTCATCTACTTGTTTTAGTACATCTCATGTCTCACCACTTCCTTCAGCAGCCTCTTCAACTTGTTCCACTTGCTCTACTTCCTCAGTATTAGTATCAACAACTTGTTACGGGGCAACGAGATTTCTTCCTGGAGTCTCAGGTAGAGATTCCAAGGAGAAAGATCTCGGAACTGGAATAGTTGCTGAAACCATTTCGTTGAACTTCAACAACGCTTGGACTGCCTCAGCTTCTGACATTTTCTTCTTAAGCTTCTTTTCCTTAGCTTGTTTCTCAAGCTCATCAGCAGTTTTCTCCTTCAAAGCTTTAGCCTCCGCAGGGTCCAGTCCGAACTGTGGATCCCCTTCTTTCCTCTTCTCTTTGTCAGCTCTCCACTTTGTAACAACCTCATCAGGATATGCTTTCTTCTTCTTAGGCTTTGGAGGTGCGGAATGCACTTCCTTAGGCTTAGGATTTTCTGCTTGTTCTTCCACTTCTTTCTGCTTTCTCTTCCTTACTGGCTTAGATGATTCCGGATCAGCAACTTTCGGAGCCACTTCTTCTTGAGGAGGTAGATCAATAAACTTTCCAGATCATGTTTTTAGACTTACCAAAGCTTTGTATGGCCTTACCAGGTAAGTCACAAACTCTATTATTCGCCGCCACTTGAGGTGCAGACAAGACTGAAAAAAGGAAACTGATTGTGGAGAACAAATTCGTCCATCTAAAGGATACCCCTACCATTTAATAAGGCATTGGGGTTGAAAAACTCCCTCCTGTATCTGAGTGCGCCTGGAAACAACAAACTCAGGCAGCAAAGAAACATATTCATCACCCTCCAAATTAGCCGGAAGAGTAGGCTGCACAGCAATAGAACCAACTGCTTTCTTAAGCTGAGAAATGTGAAAAACAGGATGAATGCGGGCTGTTGGCGGTAGATCAAGCTGATAAGCCACGGGACCAATTTGATGCTGAACTGTAACAGGTCCATAAAAACGGGTGTAAAGTTTCGGAGAAATGTGACGGGTCAAAGAGTGCTGCTTGTGAGGGTGAAGGTGAACAAAAACTGAATCACCCACCTGGAAAGCCACGTCCCAGTGATGTTTATCTGCCTGAGCCTTCATTAAATCTTGAGAGCGATGAAGATGATATTTCAGCTGTCGTAAGGCCTCTTCCCGGTCAAGAAAAGCATGGGCTATAGCAGGGACCCGAATTTCTAAAGGCAAAAAATTTAATACCGTTGGAGGTGGCTACCCATAAACCATTTCAAAGGGAGATATATTAGTGGAAACATGCCAAGTAGTATTATATGAAAATTCGGCCCAAAAAGCCAAAAAGACCACTCTTTAGGTTGTTTTCCAGCAAAACATCAAATATAAGTTTCTAAACAATGATTGACCACCTCCGTTTGACCATCCGTTTGTGGATGGTAAGCAGAGCTGAGTTTTAAAGCAGTGCCTTGAAGTCGAAACAGTTTAGTCCAAAAATGGCTAAGAAAAATTGGGTCGCGATCGCAGACAATGGATGACAGAATGCCATTCAAACGGACAATTTCCCATAGAATAATTATTTCGTTGGCAGATGGTGCATTGGCATACAAACCGGAGAACCTGATTTTTCATCCCAAGCCAATATAAATTGGCACCCAATTTTCTGTAAGTACAATAGAAACCAGAATGGCCACCTTGAGGAGATGAATGAAACTCGGCAAGTAATTTGGGCACCCAAGAAGAAGTCGTAGTCAAAACCAGATGACCCTTATTACGAAGAACCCCATGATGAAAAGTATAAGCAGGAAAAGAGGTTGAACCCACCCGAAGAGCCAAAATGACCTTGCTAAAATATGAGTCATCCAAAACACCCTTCCGTAAATCAGGATGAGGTTCCCAAACTAGAGAAGATTGGAGAAACAAAAAATTAATAGAATCAGCCCGGCGAGAGAGAGCATAAACAGCAGAATTTTCACGACCTGGTTTGTACTTGACTTCAAAAGTGTATCCAAGTAATTTGGCAAGCCAACATTTCAGATCTGCTGTAGCAACCTATTGTTGAAGAAGAAATTTAAGACTACAATGATCTGAATACACTATTAAAGAGTGTCCAAGAAGATAAGGCCGCCAATGTTGGATAGCCAACACCAAAGCCATGATTTCTTTTTTGTAAGTAGACTTACCCAAGTTGGAAACTGTAAAAGACTTACTAAAATAAGCAATAGACCGACGTTGTTGCATAAGTATTGCACCTACACCCCGACCAGAAGTGTCACATTCAACTTAGTGAGAGCAGTGAGAGGCTGAGCTATTTTTCCATAATCTCAAATAAATTTCCTAAAGTAGTCAGTCAGGTTGAGAAAACCACGAACCCCCTTAATAGTAATAGGCATGGGCCAGTCTAGAACAACCTGAACTTTAAAGTTGTCCATGGAAACACCCGTTTCAGAAATAACATGACCCAAATAAGCAACTTCCCGCTGAACAAAATAGCACTTACTGAAGTTAGCGAAAAAAGAAGCGACAGCCAGAACTTGTAGCACTGTCCGCAAATGATCAAGATGAGAATTCCACTGGCCACTGTAAATCAAAATGTCAACAAAAAAAATAAGCACAAACTTCCGCAGGTAAGGCCGAAAAATATCATTCATCGTAGCTTGAAAAGTGGACGGAGCATTGGTAAGGCCAAAAGGCATTACCAAGTACTCGTAATGCCCACTATGGGTACGAAAAGCAGTCTTTTCAATATCATTCTCCAGCATTCAAATCTGATGATAACTTGACTTACGGTCCAAATTAGAGTAATAACGTGCCCCATGTAATTCATCTAGTAATTCATCCACCACAGGTATAGGAAACTTACCTGGAATGGTGACTTTATTGAGAGCCCGATAGTCAACACATAATTGCCAAGAGACATCCTTCTTTCTTACTAAAAGAACCAGACTTGAAAAAGTGCTAGAACATGGACTGATATGTCCAGAAAGAAGAGCGCACCCCTAACTCTCAATTTCATTTTTCTGAGAATGCGGATAACGATATGGCCTGGCCGAAATAGGACCTTGATCGGGCAGCGGTCGAATTGCATGAGCACGGGTTCGGAGTGGAGGATGACCCGGGAGCTCTGAAAATACTATAGAAAACTGGTCTAACAGTTACTAAAGGTCATGCTGCTGAAAAATTTCCAAAGGAGGGAATTTCTATTGTTGTGTGGTAACGGTCAACGCACAATGGTGACAACCTTTAGAAGATATATCAGCAGTTCTGGTCAGCCTGAAAACTTCCGAAGTTAATTTGTCAGCCCCCTAAAGAAGATAATTATGGTGACCAACAACAAACCGCATATTCATAAGTTTCCAATTAATCTGGACTTAACCGAGATTTCTCAACCAGGCTATGCCAAGAATGAGATTGAGTCCGCCTATAAACAAAATATGAGCATCAATTGTGCAAGTATAATCTCCCAAATGTAGCTGTAAACCAGTACTCAAACCCATAGTACGGAGCTTATGGCCATCAGCCAACCAAACATTCAGTGTAGTAAAATGATCAATAAGCAAGCCAAGTAACCTGATTAAAGCTGGAGTCAGAAAATTATGAGTTGCTCCGCTGTCCAGTAAAACTAAAATAGGAAGACCAGCCAAACAACCTTCCACCTTCATTGAAGCCATGTTACCAGAAGAATGAGGACTGCAAGGAATGTCACCAGCCAAATCACAGTATTCCACCATCTTGCAGTCGGCGTTATCGGAATCCGCAATAAAAACAGGAGAATTTGTGATGTCACTAGAGGGTGCAATACTGTCATCCAGCTCATCACCCACGCTTAATATTAAAACACGCATCTGAGGGGTCACGCATTTGTGCAAAGTAAAATAAGGTAAACCAAAATAGAAACATAGTCCTTGTTTATGAAAATCCTCCCATTCCTAGTTGGACAACTGCCGAATTCCCCTGGTGGCTATTGAGGATTGGCTTGCAGAGTCACGAGAAGGTGCCGATGGAATATGTCCCCCCAAGTTTGGCAATCGGAGGAGAGGGCAGGGAAGGACCAGAGACCACTGACGAGCACCAGAACGAGAAGAATCGCTACCACAGAACAGTGGACCAAGACCTTGAGGAAACGCCACTTCAACCTGACGAACGATCCGCATCGCATGCAGACGAGAGTTGGGATTCTGGATAAGCACCCAACTGCGGATATCCTCACGTAAATCATGTAAAAAATAGCCAACATATTTTGGTTTAGGTTTTCAAGGAATCAAAGAAGAAAGATATTCAAAATGCTCAATGTATTCCGATACATAACGAGTATAGTGAAGGCCACCCAATTCCTCATAAAGATTGATAACTTCTAAACCACTATATCTTTCCAACAATTCTTCTTTGAGAATGGACCAAGAATGTTGGGGATGTACTTCGGAAACAAAGGTAAACCAATGAATAGCCGATCCGTCCATACTGACTTGTGATATAGGTACCTTAGACTCCTCTGGCATCTGTTGAACACGGAAATAAAGCTCCGCTCGAGTAATCCATCCATGAGGATCCTTGACGTCGAAAATTGGAATTTCGAGCCCTGTGTAAATGGTATACAGGTGTGCACAGCTCCAAACGTTGTAATAGGGCAGTGGAGATCACGTTGAGGAACAGTTGTCGCAGCAGTACCAGCAGAATGTTCTCTAAATTTCAAGGTTGTCATAGAAGACCGTGGCTCATTGGAAAGAAGACGATTATCTGAATGGTGAAGCGCGCTTGTAACGAATTTGTTAAATTTGAGTTATTCCTTGGCGTCTTGATCTCAACGCTGCTGTTGGTGAGTGAAAGATTCGACCAAGAGAACAATAACACCAACCGATGACTAAAGATCAATGAGCACCGACTCCACACGATTCAAGCGCTGATCCATTCCATTCAAGCGAGCTTGATGATGAGTTTCCATGGTGAAAAAAAAACAGAATTAAGCAGCGTGCCTCCTTGATGAAAGAGACAAAGTGGCAGATCAGACCAAGTGTTAGGGTTCACAAATCCACAAACCACAAAGAAAGAATCGAGAGTTGTATTGTTGAATGAAACTGAGAGTTACGGGAGGAGTTCGCAAGAGGAAACCAGAAAAAGAAACAACAACGGAGAAGAGAGGACTCGAGAGGCCCCTTAGCTCTCTCGCCTAAGCCCTTGACTCCCACTTAACAACGCTCTGCCTACTCCCGAAAATTCCCCCCATGGTTTCTTTAAAACAAAATTCTCTCTCTAACAACCTTCCACGTGTGGTCCAGCTAGCACAGTTTGATTAACGGTATCCCTTCTCTCTTTCGAAATGACATTTGTGTCCCTTCTACGATACACCTTCCAAATACCAGATAAGTCACAAACTCTATTAAAAAACTATGAAGAGCACTGATCATGGAACCAGGATGACAACCGAATGAAGCAACGGAAGGCCCTGAATACAGCTTCTTTTGAATCCGGTCTACTGAAACTTGCAAACAGATCAGTCTGCCCTCTAAAGAAAGGAATTTATTATCCAAGTTTGCAAACTGTTCTATCAATATTTCACCAACCTCATTCAAAGAACTAGAGGGAGCTTGAGCCACTGGAGCAGGAGCAGCAGCTGGCATAACAATTATGACAGCAGGCTGCACTAGAACAACTAGTCAAAAAGGCCTGTATACCGCAAGCTCTCTTCTTGTAGGAGCAGCTGGCACAATAGGGGCTTTTTCAAACTCTGAGGAACCAGAATCCTCTTCTAAAGAGTCTGTCAACAGACACCACTAGAATTCTTGGTATTTGCGATGGGCTATTTGCAATGGGATCCCATCACAAATAGCCCATTGCAGAAAACGTTGTCGCAAATACCTTTATTTGTGACGGTTCCGTCGCAAATAACGGTATTTGCGACGGGAAACATCACTGTCGCAAATAAGTCTCCGATTATATGCATTATATATACATAAACTTTTTAGAGACGGGCCCTTCGTAAATAGATTTTGCGACGGGTCCGCCGTCCCATCGCAAAAATATATATACATATATATAAAACATTCTGCGACGGGCCCGTCGCAACAAAGTATTTGCGACAGGTAAGTAGTCTCGTCGTAAATATGTTATTTAAAAATATTTATTTAGACTATTTGCGACAAGGTCCCGTCGCAAATAATAAATTAATTTCAAAAAAATAAATTTAATAAAATTACGATTAATGAAAAAATAATATTACTATTATTAAAAAAATAAAAAATATTAAAATTCTCAAAATTCACAAAAAAAATCATAAAATAATAATAATATTATTATTATTAGTAAATAAACAAACATTGAAAAATATATTACTAAAAAAATATATTTAATAAAATAATATTAATATTATTAAAATAATAAAAAAATAAAAAATATTCAAATTCTCAATATTCACAAAAAAAATATAAAAAAATAAAAAAAAATATTAAAAATTAAATTATGTAATATTTGCACCGATATAAAAGACAGAAAATCTAAATAATTCATATCACAATATTAAATTCAAATGTTTTTAATATAAAAAAAAATCAATGGGGGTCGTCTTCTGGAGGAGGTGGAGGAGCTGAAGGAGATGGTGGAGGAAACTCCATCCCTAAACTACGAGTCAGACGGCGCATGTACTCCATCTGCTCGTGATGTTGTAGCTGCCATCGATGCATCTCCTCATCATGCTGTTGTTGCTGCTACTGCCGACACATCTCTTCATGTTACTTCTGCAAAGTCTCTATAAGCTCAGCCTAAGTTCGCAACTACTCCTGATATTGTGAGCCAGAAGATGATGCCTCTCTACGAGCTCCTTTCGAGCTGGATGCTGACATCGCAGCAGTACCATAATAAGTAACAGGAGTCAAATGAGAGTTGATACCAACTATGCCCTTCTCAAAGCCATACCGAGTCGCCTGCATCCATGTCGCCTCATCGAAATGGTGAGCACTGGTCTGCTCAGTGGTCTCGTCCTGACCCTCAGCCTGTGTTTGAGAGGTCGCAGCCTCATATGACTCCTTCAATTCCAATTTAAAATTAAAATTGTGAAAATATTATATGTAGTTAATTGTCAAACTGAAAAAATAATATTAACCACAATCTGAAGCTGGCGATCACCTCTAATCTCTCTAGTGGCTGGATCACTGTACATCCTCCGATAAATGTCGTACTCCGTAATATCGGGATGCTCGACTGCCTACATAAATATAAAATAAACTGTTTATATTTAAATTTATATAAAATATTTAAAAAATATACTTACCAGATGCTCTCTATGCGAACTAAATGTATGACTACCAGCTCGATGCGTCACATCCTGTCTCCCCCGGTTCTATCGTCCCACTGAAGATCTCCTTTGAAATCCACCACCCAACCAGTGTAAACATAATCTATCCCAAACTTGAGATGAAATGTACTCTGGTTGGTGAGCTCTACACGAATCATCAAATTCTATCACTCCTGCTTTCTTAATGGTTGTCCTTCTCAAATTGTGCAAAAACTGACAGAAACGGTCACACATAGAAACCTGCCATGCCGCATGGATAACGTCGCACATGCTATCATCGATAGGATCCCATAAACTCTACAAATAATTTATAATATCAAGTTGTTAATAAAATAAATTTCAAAAAAAATATTATTTATTTACGTACCAGCCAATGATGGAACATGTCACGTCCCACATCAACGATAATCTGTTCCCATGTGATCAATTGTTGAGAGAAATAGTTGCGCAAGATAGCGCTCCCCTGTCCAATAGCTACATGCGCAAAACTATGAAAAAGGAATAAATAATCAAACAATTAGTATATATATAAATAAATTAATGAAATCTAACTAAAATTTACAGGTTTCCGTGTGTAAGAATCGAACCCAAGATGTGGACGTCGCTCGGGGATAGGGTTAAGAATCATCAATCATGCAAGACCGCACCCCCTCCACGTACCCCCTGAACCGCTAGTAGTTTGAGGGTCAGATGATCCAAATCCCCCTCATCCAACGGTAGGTCAGCCTCCTACAACTTGAGATATAGCTCAGGGTTCATCTGAAACAAAAAATGATTGTTGTTAACAGATAGTTGAAAATAACTATTATGTATAGATATATATTAGTTATGATTATAAGCAACATTTAACTGTGTCAATGTTCATCTTCATCCTCTTCTCCATAGTTGTCAATGTCAATGTCTTCATCTTCCTCCTCAGCATCATCAATATCCATATGAGTTTCAGTTTCAGTATCTCTTGTCATTTCAAATTCATTTGTAACATCATTAATATCTTCATCACCATCGATCCTTAATTGTGGGGTGTCATCATCGATATTCATGTCTCTTTGTGAATCAGATGGATTTTGAGCTGTCTCTTGAAAAATTTCAATTCCTTCCACTTCAGCGGAACCACATTCATTTTGAGTAAACTGATTTTCCTAAGATTTCATTTTTATTATGCTCCACCAATCGCTCAAGTCTCTTGAAGTAGCACAGTACTTTGCATAATAAATTTGAAGTGCCTATTGAGCCAGTAAAAATAGTTCATTTACTGCAAGAAGACTTTTATATTTAATATCGACGATTCCATGAGTCAGATGAACATGCAAGCCACTCTCAGTATCCAACCACCGACATTTAAACATTGTTATTTAATTCTGTCCTAGATAACACAGCTCAATAATTTCATCCAAAATGCCATAAAAGTCAACTTCACTTTCTCTATGATGTGATCCTCTCAAGAAAACTTCATTGTTCATTATTTTTTTATTCCCCGTATGCATGTGTATGAAATCGAAAACCATTCACCACATATGCATTATAAGATTTAACCATTTTGGATGGTGGGTTACTCAATATACACAATCACTTATCAATTTTATCAGCATATTGAGACACCTGAAAATTTGTAAAACAATTACCAATATAATAAATAATAAACAGAATTGATATTAAACCATCAATAATTTATGTTACCAGTTTTTGAAACCATTGAGAATTTTTTTTATCTGCGTTCTTCAAGAGCAGCTGCTGTAATTTGTGGAAGTTGTTTCTTGATATGATTATCATATAACCTACAAATAAAATAAGGTTAAATACTGTAACATAAATTATAGAATAAGTAATAGAAGCACTCATAGGACAAATGATGTCATTTCTTCACAGTTGAGCAGAACGTATGTATGAGCTCTGTGATGTTCATCATCTAAAAGCCATCATTCATTAACTCCACCGAAACAAATATTTGGATGATTAAAAAATGTTAATTGATTTTCCATTTCTTCATTAACATTCCCCTCATTTCGTCCCATGCAATTGTGTTTCGAGGGATATTGATATTCAAAATAATGAGAGTAGAAAAAATCAATTTCCTTTTGCAAATAAGCTTCAGCAATTGAGCCTTCAACTGATGCTTTGTTACGTACTTTTTTTCAATTTTTGCATGCATCTCTCAAATGAGTACATCCATCGAAACTGTACTAGACCTCCACATTTAGCTTCATGTGGAAAATGTAATATCAGATGTTCCATTGAGTCAAAGAAAGCCAGCAGAAAGATTTTTTCCAGTTTACATATAATTACAACAACATATTCTTCCAGTTTTCTTAGCGCATCATAGTCTGTTGTCACTGCACAAATTTCTCGAAAAAAATATGACATGTCTGTTATCAAATCCCAAATCATAGAATTCAACAAACCTCTAAATCCAATCAGCATAAGTCTTTCCATTATAACATGACAATCATGACTTTTTAATCCAGTAATATAACCATTCTTAACACATCTGCCCAAATTGGAAGCATAGCCATCTGGAAGTCTCAAATCTGTAATCCACTGACAAAATAATAAGCGACTCTCTTTGGACAGTGTATAAGCTTCTTTTGGCTTCATTAACCTCTGTGATCTGACATTTTCAAATAGTTCAAGTTCTAGTCGCCTGCAAATTTGGGCAAGATCTAATCGTGCCTTTATAGTATCTTTGGTCTTACCTAGTGTGTCCAAAATTATATTAAATAAATTATCAAAATAGTTCTTCTCAATATGCATAACATCCAACATGTGGCGGACCAAAAAATCAAACCAATACGGAAGATCCCAAAAAATGCTCTGTTTTATCCAATTATGTTCTTTCCCAAAGACATGAATTTTCTGTTGGTTTACTATTGGTCCAAATGTGATGGGGGGTAATGAAAATACAACTGGTTTTAACTCTGTACCTGAGATCATCTTTGGAGGTTCATCCCTTTCAATTGTACCTTTTCTAAAATGAGATTTGTTCCTCTGAAAAGGATGATTGGTTGGAAGAAATCTACAGTGACAATCAAAATAGCAAGGTTTTTTTCCATTGACGAGCATAAATGATTTTTTTCTTTCATATAGTAAGGACATGATTTCAGACCATGTGTACTCCAACCAGATAACACGCAATATGCCGGAAAGTCACTAATCGTCCACATCAATGCATCTTTTAATATGATTTTATTTTCATAGCAACATCATATGTATTAACACCATCACTCCACAATGCATTTAACTCATCAATCAATGGTTTCAAATAAAAATCAATATTTTTTTTCAGATGTCTTGGGATTAATAGAGTCAAAAAGATATAAGGATCCTTCATCAACATCCATGGAGGAAAATTGTATGGATTTATAAAGACAGACCAACATGAATACTGACTACCATTAGAACCAAACAGACAGAAACCCTCAGTAGAAAGACCCAATCGCATGTTTCAGGCTTCTATAACAAAAGATAGATGAAGACGGTCAAAATGTTTCCATGAATCACCATCAGATGGATGATTCAAGATTTTATCACTTAAAATCTTGGTTTTGTGCCATGACATCATTGACGCTGTGTTCTGAGACATAAATAAACGCTGCAACCTGGGTGTAAGGGGGAAATATCTCAACTGTTTTACTGGAATCGATCTAGACTTCCCTGGTTGAGCTTCTTTAAACCTCGATTGTCCACATGTGGGAAAACTATCCAATGACTCATTTTCACCATAATATAAGATGAAATCACTTGGCCATGCATGAATCTTCCAATAACTAAGGCCCAGATTACGAATTAGCCTCTTGCTCTCATAGTAATTTGCAGGCAACACATTTCCTTCAGGTAATAGTGTTTTAACCAAAAAAATATCTGATCAAAATAGTTGTTTGACATTGCATTATCTGATTTAATAGCCATAAATTTTGCAACCGCTTCTAATTTTCTTATCTTGCAACCAGGATATAATGCATCCTCAGCAGACCTCAACAACTCATAAAATTTGGATGGTGCCAACTCAAGAGTTAAATCAATATCATCGTGAGTTTCAGTTTGTTGCACAGATGGACCTGCAACATCATGTACTAAATTTTGAAACTATGATGGATTTAGAATCAAGTTATTAGGATCTTCTCTGGAACTGTGTTCACCATGTTGATACCAGAAAACATAATCTGGTTGAAAACCAAACCGCAAGAGATGTCCCCCAACCTTGTCAAATGTGTCAAACATTCTCAGAGAACATTTTTTACAAGGACACTTAATTGTGCCTTCTGAAACATATTCTGATTTTGATGACGCAAATGCTAAGAAAGCTTCAACACCCTCAATATATACAGGATTTAAACCAGAACCATTTGGATTTCTACGCTGATTTATCCAAGCGCGATCATCTAATAATTACTGATGTCGACTTCCTTGTTCCATATTTTTCTACATAAAATATAAAATCATTACTGTTTTTGAATAATTTGAAATTATAAAAACATTATCTGAAAAAAGAAGATAAATAATTACAACTACTTAATAATTACCATTAATTAAGGGCGACACAATTTCCAGTGGATTGATGGCTACTCTTTTGTCCGGCGGCTCATTTAATTGCATCTTTCTCACACTAATTATTGCTAATTATTGCTAATTATTTCTAATTATTGCTAATTATTCCTAATTATTGATAATTATGCCTAATTATTCCTAATTATTGCTAATTATTGCTAATTATTCCTAATTATCCCTAATTATCCCTAATTATTCCTAATTATTCCTAATTATTCCTAATTATTACAAATTATTACAAATTACTATAAATTATTACAAATTACTAAAAATTATTACAAGTTATTACAAATTATTACTAACTATTAAAATTTATTACTAATTATTACTAATTTAGCAATACTTAGCAATACTTAGCAATACTTAGCAATACATAGAAAAATGAAAACTGCTTGAATAATGAAAGGAAATTTGGTAATCATCGTTGTGGAGATGATTACAAATTTTCCCTTTATTATCCAAGCAGTTTTCGTTTACTAATTATTACTAATAAAAAAATTATATTATCAATATTTATGAAAAAATAATATTAATATTATTAAAATAATAAAAAATTTATAAAATATTAAAATTAGAAATATTCGCAACAGACTTTGCTCTATTCTTAACATGTTCAAATCCCAAAGGGTCGCCAATTGTCAGGTCATGCACAATAAAAAGTTTGTGTCAGCCATGTCTAATGAAAACTCTATAATTGTACTTGCATGGTTGATCACCTCGCAAGTAGTGTTGCAATAGGACGACCAAAGTAATGTCGTTCTCGTCTCTAAGAATCATCTCGCTTCCTTTACACAGATCATTCTTCCTTAAAAAATTGAGGGGATATCAGTATATTTCCCTTAAATTTTCAAGGAAGAATGGTCTGTGTAAAGGGTCATTGAAATAATTCTTATAGATGAGAAGGGCATGACTTGGGTTGTCCTATTACAACACTACTTGCGAGGTGATCAACCATGCAAGGACAATTATAGAGTTTACATTGGAAATGGCTGACACAAACTTTATATTGCGCATGACCTAACAATTGGCGACCCTTTGAGATTTGAACATGTTAAGAATAGATCAAAGCCTGTTGTGAATATTGATAATTTTAATATTTTATAAATTTTTTATTATTTCAATAATATTAATATTATTCTTTCATAAATATTGATAATATAATTTTTTTATTACTAATTATTACTAATTATTACTAATTATTACTAATTATTACTAATTATCACTAATTATTACTAATTATTACTAATTATTACTAATTATTACTAATTATTACTAATTATTACTAATTATTACTGATTATTACTGATTATTACTAATTATTACTAATTATTACTAATTATTACTAAATATTACTAATTATTACTAAATATTACTAAATATTACTAAATATTACAAAATATTACAAAATATTACTAATTATTACTAATTATGACTAATTATGACTAATTATCTCTAATTATCTCTAATTATCTCAAATTATCTCAAATTATCTCTAATTATCTCAAATTATCTCTAAGTATCTCTAAGTATCTCTAAGTATCTCTAATTATCTCTAATTATGACTAATTATCTCTAAGTATCTCTAATTATGAATAATTATCTCTAAGTATCACTAATTATGACTAATTATCTCTAAGTATCTCTAAGTGTCACTAAGTATGACTAATTATTACTAAGTATGACGAATTATTACTAATTATTACTAATTATAACTAATTATTACTAATTAATTATCTCTAAGTATCTCTATGTATCTCTAAGTATCTCTAAGTATCTCTAATTATTACTAATTATTACTAAGTATTACTAATTATTACTAATTATTACTAATTATAACTAATTATTACTAATTATTACTAATTATTCCTAATTATTAGTAATTATTCCTAATTATTCCTAATTATTCCTAATTATTTCTATTTATTCCTAATTATTCCTAATTATAGCTAATTATTCCTAATTATTACTAATTATTACTAATTATTACTATTTGTTATTAATTATTACTCATTATTACTAATTATTACTAATTATTACTAATTATTACTAATTATTACTAATTATATCTATTTATATCTATTTATATCTATTTATATCTATTTATTACTAATTATTACTAATTATTACTAATTATTACTAATTATTACTAATTATTACTAATTATTACTTATTATTACTAATTATAACTATTTTTAATATTTATTACTATTTATTACTAATTATTACTAATTATTACTAATTATTATTAAGTATATCTATTTATATCTATTTATTACTAATTATTACTAATTATATCTAATTATTACTAATTGTATCTAATTATTACTAATTGTATCTAATTATTACTAATTGTATCTAATTATTACTATTTCTTACTAACTATATCTATTTGTTCCCAATTATTACTAATTATTACTAATTATTACTATTTATTACTAATTATTACTAATTATTACTAATTATATCTAATTATATCTATTTATTACTAATTATATCTAATTATATCTATTTATTACTAATTATATCTAATTATATCTAATTATATCTAATTATATCTAATTATATCTAATTATATCTAATTATATCTAATTATATCTATTTATTACTAATTATAGCTTATATCTATTTATTACTAATTATATCTATTTATTACTATTTATTACTATTTATTACTAATTATTACTAATTATTACTAATTATTACTAATTATTACTAATTATTACTAATTATTACTAATTATTACTAATTATTACTAATTATTACTAATTATTACTAATTATTACTAATTATTACTAATTATTACTAATTATTACTAATTATATCCAATTATGACTATTTATTACTAATTATCTCTAATTATTACTAATTATATTTATTTATTCCTAATTGTATCTATTTATTCCTAATTATTACTAATTATAGCTAATTATTACTAATTAATACTAATTATTACTACTTGTTACTATTTATTACTAATTATTACTAATTATTACTAATTATTACTAATTATTACTAATTATTACTAATTATTACTAATTATTACTATTTATTACTATTTATTACTAATTATTACTAATTATTACTAATTATATCTAATTATATCTATTTATTATTAAATATATCTAATTATATCTATTTATTACTAATAATAGCTTATATCTATTTATTACTAATTATATCTATTTATTACTATTTATTACTAATTATTACTAATTATTACTAATTATTACTAATTATTACTAATTATTACTAATTATTATTAATTATATCTAATTATATCTAATTATGACTATTTATTATTAATTATCTCTAATTATTACTAATTATAGCTATTTATATCTAATTATATCTATTTATTATTAATTATTACTAATTATTACTAATTATTACTAATTATTACTAATTATATCTATTTATATCTAATTATATCTATTTATTACTAATTATATCTATTTATTACTAATTATATCTATTTATTACTAATTATTACTAATTATATCTAATTATTACTATTTTTTACTAATTATTACAAATTATTACTAATTATATCTATTTATTACTAATTATATCTAATTATTGCAAATTAACATTAATTATTTATAATTATTACTAACAATATCAATTTCTTACAAAAAATAAATATAAATAAAAATCAATTGAAATCTAATTTAATTACAACTAATAAACAACAATTAAAATTAACATAAAAAAATAAAATAAATATAAAAAAATAAAATATAAATTCCTTAAACTTTGATATTCTGAAGGTATTGGCGTCTTCCAATTGCTCTCGTATAAAAAATTTGAACTCAAAGAAATTTTCTCCTTGAAACTGAAGAATGAAAAGAGAGTGAGAGGAAGATCTGAGTGATTTGGAAAAAAACGGATGAAGGTATATATAAGTTAGATTAGTTGCGACGGGCTTCCCATCGCAAATGAAACTATTTGCGATGGGACCCGTCGCAAATACCCTCGCCTGCATTAATTACACTCGGCGGTTAAAAGGGTATTTGCGACGGGTCCCGTCGCAAATAGTTCCTTCCGACACTTTTTTTGCGACGGGACGACATCCTGTCGTAAAAAGCTATTAACCGCCGCCGGTTATTTGCGACGGGTACCTTCACAAATAGTCTTGCACGGTTGCGCGCCAAGCCTTGCGCGTTTTGGTGTGCAAGTCACGCCAAACTATTTGCGACGGGGAAGTTTCCCCGTCGCAAATATTGATTTTTCCCGTAGTGAGATCTTCTACTCCTCGAATCTTGATAAGCATATGGGAAAAGCGCTGATGATTCCTGTTGATTGGACCAATGAAACCTGAAATCATATCCCTGACTTGCTTAGTCACACCCGGAGTCTCTTCCACCTGACCACCAATAGTTTCCTGAAGATTGTCAACCATGCTATCTAAAGACATATTAGTCCCAAGACCTGATTTCCTGATATCCTCATTGGTCTTCTGAAACTTAGATGATAGATCTCTTTTGAACTCTTGCATCAAAACAAGTGTGAACATGTCACATTCTAAAGATTGGATTGGAGAAGCAACGAAATTCATATCTGAAAACACTGGATCAAACTGATCCTTGAGATCAGGAGCCACAGAAGGTGCAGAGGTAGATAGAGCAGTTGGTTGAAACACCTTAAGGAACTCAAATTGGCTTACAACTACACTCTTCAAAGTGTGTAAGCTCTCCTTCATTTCTGTTCTGAAAGATTGAATCTCATCAAAAGATTCCTGAGATATATCTGATTGGACCGTTGGAAGAATATGAATCATGTCTCTTTGAGATGCACGAAACACCAATATTATATCTCTGACTTGGTAGCACGAACATTTTGCAGCCCACTCTCTTGGGCTCTCTGATAGAGATACATGGGAATTTGCAGGAGGGAAAAACTGGAATTACTGGAATTGCATGGGGGAAACCAAGTGGAATATGCTAGAATATGCTCGTTGAAATATGCTGGGACAGCTGGTCTCCCCTAACCACCTGGGAGAATATTATGGGGGTGGGATCCGCGACTGTAACTAAACCCAAGAGGGGAGGAGGCTATTAAATAGGGGGGGGGGGGTGGAGAGAATGTTAGGGAGGAAAAAAATCTGTTGTGCAGTCGGCTTGTAAGCTTGGATTTCGGCCAAGAGGCTTGAGCGGAAAAGTTCCTAGGGAGCACTGGAGTTTTCTCTCATCTTTCCTTCCCTCTTGCTCTCTAATCTTCTTTTTTCTCTTCCTCTGTTGTAATTCCGTGGTTCGTTATATATATAAATACCAAGTGTTAGTCCTATTTTTCTATCATTGATCCAACCTTCCGGATAATCCTTATGCGGGGGAGGGCCCTGATGGATACCTGCAACCAGATTCTCACTGCTAGAAATCATTGCACCACTGCCGGATTCATCACTCCCCATTCCCACGCGACCATGGCGACCTATCACCAGCCTCGTTTGGATTCCTTGGGGAAAGTATAGACAGTCTTGAAGCAGCAATATCTCATTTGGCGTCGAAAGTGACTTCATTTACAAACGACCAAACGGAATTCCAGAAGAGCCTCTCATACGGGGTCTGTCACCTGGAGGAACTGCTACTGGAAGGGGAGGCACAACCATCGCCCATGCTAAATCCCACTGAGATGCACTCAGTAGTGACATGAAAAACTGCGATGCAGGTGTTGAAAGCTGTAGTGTCGACTCATATTGTTGGTCACGTCCAAGATCAATTTTCAACACTTTATCACCTAGAGCTTGACGCTCGGCCAACGGTTCACATTGAGGATTCACTAACAACTTTATTTGAAGCTAAGGTGGAACCAATCCCACCTTCATTGGCGTTATACTTGTCTACGACACTTTCTGTTGTTTCTGGTGCCTTTGCGGCACAGGGGCACGATGCGACTGTGGTCACACCTTCGATGGGTCTTGCCTATGACTAGGCCATTCTTGCGCACCAACTTGAGTATCTTTCTTCGGTCTTGTCCTCACGCATGGCCACTTTCATGCTCGGCAATGTCAAGCCCAAGCACCTGATGCAATACCGGGGATACAATACAAATGATCTTCCCACATCACTTGTACAGATTGATACAAAGGATTATGATCAATGCAAGAGCCTCGACCTCTTGGAGGAATTTCGCCCTACCTTAGGAGATTTTTTCCCAGTTGTTGGAGCAACATATCAAGACATCTTTCTACATGCATCAGTTTAGACAGGATTGCAGTCCGAAGGACTTACCTTGCCAACAAGAACCGACAATTTATAGAGTTCCTAAAAAGAAACATAGAAAATTACACTACATGTTTGATAGAGGAAGTGGTGTTACTGGAAATTCTTGCATGGAGGCAAAAAGTCTTGTGGTTGCACCAAACCATCATGGTCCGACCACTGCACACCACCAACCTCCTACTCTGAGAAGATGCCTGGATGATTTTTTTCGAGAATGCCAGATCAAGCCGCACTGTTTCCCAAACCGCCAAAGCCACCATGGGCTTGTCCTTAATGGTGTCTTCTGGTTGCTCTGTACTCTGGGAGAGACCTGATGACTCAGCTCTGAATCAGGTGATTAACGAAACAATGTTTCCTTTGATATTGGTTCAGCCTTCTATTAAGCATGTGTTTCATCTTGAGTTCAAAGAAGGTCATCAGGACTGGAATGGAGTTGTTGGTTCTTGTTAAACCCAATTTTATTATAATGGGTATTTCCGAGTCCCACATCAGAATATCCCACCATGTAATCTTTTTTACCCATCTATAAAATAATGTCCCCACCTCACATTGATTTGTGAAGAATTCGTCATCTACAGGGTATCAGAAAAAAAATCCTGATATTTTTTTCCGCTGCCCTTCCTTCTCCCAAAGAATCCCTCCCAGCAGCCTCTTGACTACGTCCAGCCTCGCCCTACCTCCAGCTTCCAGGCATCCCGACAGCTCGTCCTCCCTGTCGTTTCCCTACTACGCCAGGCCCTGCCACCCATAGCGTCTTCCCAGCCCACCTCCCATCGCGGCTCTCAGCCCCACCTCCCGTGGCGGCTCCCGGCCCGCCTCCCGTCATGGATCCCGACCTGCCTTCCGTGGCAGCTCCAAGCCTGCCTCCCGTGGCGGCTCCCGGCCCGCCTCCCGTCAAGGCTCCCGGCCCGCCTCCCGTCGCGACTCCCGGCCCGCCTCCCGTCGCGGCTCCCGGTCCGCCTCCCGTCGCGGCTCCCGGCCCGCCTCCCGTCGCGGCTCCCGGCCCACCTCCCATCGCGGCTCCCGACCCGCCTCTTGTCGCGGCTCCCAGCCCGCCTCTCGTTGCGGCTCCCAGCCTGCCTCCCGTCGCGGCTCCCAGCCCGCCTCCCCTCCCGGCTCCCGACCTGCCTCCCATCGCGGCTCCCGGCCCACCTCCCGTCATGGCTCCCAACCAAACTCCCCTCGCAGATCCCGACCGGCCTCCCATCGCGGCTCCAAATTGGCCTCCCGTCGTGGCTCCGGACCGGCCTCCCATCGCGGCTCCCGACCTGACTCCCATCGCAGCTCCCGACCTTCCTTCCGTCACGGCTCCCGACCCGCCTCCCCTCACGACTCCTAGCCCGCCTCCCGTCATGGCTCTCGGTGCGCCTCCCGTCACGGCTCCCGACGCATCTCCCAACCCACCTCCTGTCTTGGATTTCAGCCCACCTCCTATCGTGGCTCTTGGCCTAGCCTCCCATCGCGGCTCTTAGCCCACCTCCCATCGCGGATCCCAACCCCCGCCTCTCTCGCGGCGTCCCGACCCCATCTCCTAAGGGCTTCCTAGCTTCACGACCAGCCCCCACCCTCCGCGAGGTTTCTCGGCGTTGATTGTCACCTACCTCCTGCGACACTCCATCCTCGGACAACCAGCACTGCACTCCAAGCGGAACCCCTCTCGTGGCGCTCTACCAGCCCCGCCTGCTCGCAGCCTCCCGGCTTCGCGACCAGCTCCGCCTCCCACCATGATTTATTGGCCCCACCCTCCCACGACTCTCCAGTTTCACTCGACCCTACCTCTCTCAATGACTACCAATCCCGCTCTCCTCGGCACATCCCAACCCCGCCCTTCCAGTGGTCGAACCTTCGGTTCTACCTCCGCTCATCACCGCCTGGTTGATGAGCGGCTCGACTCAACCAATCTCTCGATATGGTGGAAGATGGTGTTGATGTCACTCACGCACATGGACCTCGACTCCCACCTCGATATTCTTCCACCCCCATCTTCTGATCACAAATAACACCCATGGAAGCTTGTTGATTGCAAGATTTGTGCCTTACTGGTCAATTCCATGGACCACTCTGTCAAAGACGTCACTCAGACCGCCAATACAATTAAGGAACTCTGGGATTCCTTGAACCTCATGTATTCCGAGACAAATAATTTGGCTAAGGTCTCTCATGTTCTTGAGTGCTTGTCGCTCATCTACCAGTAGGCTCGTCCTTTTCCGATGTACTTCATGGAATGGAAAGCTTTTCAGGATGAATTGTTTGAGTTGTGGCCCATTCCCCAGACACCAAATGCAGTCTTGGCCCAGAGGGACAAATTGTGCCTCTTTAGCCTTCTCCATGGTCTCGATATTGAATATGAGACGACGACCATGAAGATTCTCACCAGCCCCTCTTCGCTAGAGATTTCACAGGTGTATCATCGTCTTGGCAAGGCTCATCATGCACTTTCCCCATCCAACCCCAGCATAAATCACACTGCCCTCTTGAGTTGTGGCAGTGGATGCTCCTCAGGCACTCGTGGGTGGGGAGGGTCATTCTCATCCCCTCTGTTAGCACCGTGGCAAGTTTGGCCACTTGATCAACCATTTTTGGGTTCTTCATGGTCGCCCATCTCAGCAACCTTGGTAAGGTCAGAATGTGGTCCAGGATGCTTCCCTGTCAGTCGCAGCTCCTCCTCCCTCTCTGGACCTCTCTATGGCTAATCTCCATCTGATTCACGATCATCAGACTACCTCTCTACTAAGTTCATCTTTGGCATCTCTTTCCCACTCCGGTGGTTCCCGTTCTTTTGTTAGACATCGCTCCCCTGTCTGGATTCTTGAATCAGGTACATCAGATCATCTCATAGATGATGCATGCATATTATCCACCTACCATCCATATGTTGGTTCCTCAGCTATCAGTGTCACTGATTGATCCACTATCCCCATTGAGGGCTTTGGTTCATGCTCTGTGACTTCATATATTCACCTGTCATCTGTGGCACACGTGCCTTGCAATCCTTTTAACATTTTCTCTACAAGTAAGCTTACAAAGGATTTAAACTATAGTTTCATCTTTACATCTTCTGATGTTGTGTTTCAGGAGCGGACAACGAATCGGGAACTTGGTAGAGGTCAGCTTCAGGATGAGGTGTACATGTTCAAAGGACCGACATCCATCGCCTGCACGTCTATCTCTGCTCGTGCATTGGACCTTCATTCTAAATTGGGACATCCACCCACCTCCACCCTTCATCAACTTTTTCCTGATATTGGTCAGCATATTTCCTTTCATTGCAAGTCATATAAATTTGTGAAACATCATCACACTTCATATATTCCTCGAGTGGTTACACGGGCCTCCAAACCCTTTGATTTTGTTCATTTAGATGTATGGGGTCCCTGTTCCATCTCGATTCACTTAGAGTATAAATATTATATATCCTTAAATAATGATTTTTCATGTATGACTTGAATGTAACTTCTTCGAGATCGGTCTGAAGTATATTCTACTTTTCAGACCTTTTACCATGATATTCATACCTAGTTTTCCATATCCATTAAATGTCTCCACTCATACAATGGGATAGAGTACTTTTCCACTCACTTTTAGCAGTTTCTCCATGCAAACAACATCATTCATCAAACCTCATGTCCAGATACTCCTCAGGAGAATGGAGTGGCCGAGCAGAAACACCAACATATTCTGGAAACTGCTTGTGTCCTATTCCACCAACAGGTGCCACTTATCTTTTGGGGGAATTTCATCCTTACTACTATTTACCTCCTCAATTTTCTTCCTTCATTTATCCTTCAGGAGGAGACTCCTTTTCAGACTATGTTCTTCTCTCTCCCTCCTCACTCACTTCCACTATGTGTGTTTGGATGTCTCTGTTATGTTCATAACACTCATCCCAACCTCTCCAAGATCTCTCCCAAATCCCTCTGTTGTATATTCCTCAGATATTCATGCACTCAGTGTGGATACCGATGCTTCTCTCCAGACCTACGGTGGTATATCATCTCTATTGACGTATCATTTGTCGAGAGCCCTCCGTTCTCTCATCCCTCTCCTCATCCAGACAATACCATCGATGATTGAATTCCTCTCATTATCCAACCTCCTCTAGTGTCTCCCCCTGCTGATCAACGATTTAGTATGGTCTACTCCCATTGCCCATCGACTGTCCCCCCCGTCCAGGCTGAAGAAACCATCGTCCCTGCTTCGTCTGATGCTCCTGTTCCGGCACCAAACGACTTGTCAATTTCACTCTGAAAAGGTACTCGTTCTTGCCAGAATACTTCTCTCTATACATCTTCATACAGAGGTCTGTCAGCTATGGAAACGATATTTATTCTTCGCATGGTTGGCGATGCCAAATCTCACCTGGGGTGGCTACAAGTGATGCAGAATGAATTTTGGCGAAGGGCTCAACTCAGACATATGGTATCAACTATTTTGATACCTTCTATCCGATTGCAAAGATGGCATCAGTCCGATTATCCATCTATTTGGTCGCTCATCATCATTGGTCCCTTCATCAACTGGATGTCAAGAATGCATTTCTCCATTGCTTTCTTGAAGAAGAGATATATCTGTAGCAGCCTTCAGGATTTCGTGCATCAGGAGCCAACTCTCATGTTTGCCGACTTCCTCACTCTCTATATAGTCTCAATTAGTCTCCTTGTGATTGGTATGGAAGATTCAGCATCGTCGTTGGGCTCTCTCGCAGTATAAAGGACCACACTATCTTCTATCGTATGACATCCAGCAGTTGCAACCTACTGGTGGTGTATATTGATGATATCATCATCACTGAGAGCGACTTCACTGGAATCGCCACAACTCAAGTGGAATCTTCACCACCACTTCCATACCAAAGATCTTGGTCCTCTCACATACTTTCTTGGAATAATGGTCTCCCATTCTATGAACACCATATTTCTCTGCCCACGGAAGTATGTCATTGATATCTTGTAGGATGCGGGTTTGGGTCAGACAACTGTTTTTGACACTCTTGAGATTGTGGAATGTTCTATCTATGACTACACGGAACCATTTTCTCATTCAGAAAGCTAACGTTGTCTTGTGGGAAAACTCATTTACCTCACCATGACAACATTACCTGCGTTGTTGGAAAAGTGAGCCAATTCATAGAGCATACGACCAAATCTTAGTGGGATGTTGTCCTCCGCATTACCAAATATATCAAGAAAGACCCTACTCTTAGTCTTCGGTACTCACATCACGACCATCTAAACATTGAGGCTTTCTGTGATGCTGACTATGTCAATTGCCTTGGTACCTGAAAGTCTACTTCTGGGTTTGCAGTTTTCTTGGCAGGTAATATCTTGGCACAACAAGAAGTAGACTATCATTTTCAGATCTAGTGTTGAGTCTGAATACCGTGTCATAACATAGTCACTACTAAGATACTTTGGTTTCTCCATCTCCTCCATGAGCTTGGATTCCCACTGCAGACGTCGGGTCATATTTGGGGTGACAATCAGGCAGCAATGAAGATTGCTTCTAATCCCATTTACCAAGAACGAACGAAGAATATCGAGGTTGACTGCCACTTTCTTCACCATCACCTCGAGCAAAACAATATCATTTTTGACTAAATTCTGACGACAGAACAACTTGTCGACATCTTCACCAAAGGCCTCTCATGATTTCGTTTGGACTCTCTCAGTACCAAACTGGGTATCCATAGCATCAACGACCCAGTTTGAGGGGAAGTTTGTATGGTTTTGTTCACTGTCATCTTTCTTTTGTGGGACTCTTAGTCCAAGCTGGGCATGTCCAGATTGAGGGGGAGTGTTAAACCCAATTTTATTATAATGGGTATTTCTGAGTCCCACATCAGAATATCCCACCATGTAATCCTTTTTACTCATCTATAAAAGAATGCCCCCACCTCACATTGAGGTAAGGGGAATTCTCCATCTACAGTTCCAATATAAGGGTTGTAGTTGGTCATAGGATAAAAGCTATATCAACACCAAGGTCGTGGATGATGCCCAACAAGCATTGAAAAAAATTCTTGATGGAGAAGTTGAATTGCCTAGTGACACTACCGATGTACAATTGGGATTTAGCTTGGAAATTATGCTGACAAAGGTCCTGCACTTGAGAGGGTTTACTAAGGATTCCTTGGAATTTTTTTATGCTAATGTTATTGATCACACAAGGCATCATCCCCAAGCATTTGACCCTTGGAATTATCATTCAACATCGAGGATGAAATATGCAAAGCAAGCGATGTGGGAAAATCATGTTGTCATCTGAAACCATGTAACACAATATATTTATGCCATTGGTGATGTTTCAGGGAATACTATGTACTGGATAAGTTGGCCACTATATCTTATGACAAGATTACCATCCTGCAGAAATATGATAGAATATTTACGGACATATTTCAAGAGATTTATTTGACCAAATCATGGTTCCAAACTGTAGGGATTTGGTATGAGCATATAATTTTCATGACATAGTTGCTTATGCCTTAAAGAGCATGGGGAGTTATGGTTGGTCATTTAAGAACTATGATGGAGATGTGTAGAGTGATTTATTAGCTCAAGGTTTTAGATCTCCTGGATTAATGACATCTATTTTTGTTTTCCCAGATGGAAAGTCGATAGAAGTGGAAGCTACCCAAGGCATGGTGGCACAATATTATAGGGATCATCAGAAGGGCGGTGGGACAAGTAGCAACAATATGACCTCAATATTTGTTTGGTCTAAAGTATCGTATAGCATGCTCGTGCAGTACACTTGTTCTTCCAAAATTGTCAGGTCATGAGCGAAAATATCAACACACGAATAAAACCATAAGACTTGGTTTGATATTAGAGACATTACAAAAGAGGTTCTAGCAGATTTGGTGGGCTTAGATGCATCAGTTTCACATATTGGAGGCTTCACAAAATAGGCAGATCTTGGAAACAGACAAGGAATGCGTATTGAACTTCATGATAAAGTGCACTGACCTTCATGATAAAGCACATTGACCACCTTTAGGACAAGGTGAATTTTAAGGGGGTGGTAGTGAGAGATAAGTGGGAATCTGCAGGAGGGAAAGACTGGAATTACATGGGGGATCCAGGTGAAATATGCTGGTTGGAATATGATGGAATATGCTAGAATATGCTGGGACAGCTGGTCTCCCCTAACCACCTGGGAGAATATTATGAGTGTGGGGCCCACAGCTGTTACAAACCCAGGAGGGGGAGGCTATTAAATAGGGGGGATGGAGAGAATATAAGGGAGGAAAAATCTATTATGCGGTTGGCTTGTAAGATTTGATTTTGGCTGTGAGGCTTGGGCGGAAGTTCCTTGGGAGCTCCATAGTTTTTTCTCATCTTTCCTTCCCTCTTGCTCTGTAATCTTCTTCTTTCTCTTCCTCTGCTGTAATTATGTGGTTCTTTATATATATATATAAACCAAATGTTAGTCATTTTTTATCACTCCCATATCCTCAAGATAATTTTCACTCACCTTAGAGGTAACTGGTTACATAGTTTTGACTTGTTGAAGGTTTTTGATCAAATCTATTAGGGCGGTCATCATCTCAAACAACTTGTCAAAATAAGCTCTAGAAACTGAATTCTCCTTGAGTTGTCTGATCTCATCCTTAGAAAAGATCAACTCTTTCTTCAACTCAACATAATATCCTTTGAGACTATCGAATTCCAACATCACAGGTTAAGAAAAGGTCTGCATGTGATTTTCTGCATCAGAACTTTCAAAACTCTTACTCACATATAGAGAATCATCATGAACATGGTGAGGTGACAAAACAATATTTTGATTATGGGAAAGAACACCACCTTCTTCCAAAGTCACATCTACAGCTCTATCTCTGACAGCGGGTGATTCATAAGGGATTGGATCAACTATTTAACACCCAAATTCAGATTTTAATCTTTCTTTAGCACTTGGCACTGTTTCAATAAGCCTCTCCACAGGAGAAACATCTATTGTCTCAACAACTGGATCAACATGCTAAACATATTTAGTATCTCTAGCAACTTCAGCCTCCTGTTTCTGAAATGCCTCTTCCACAACATGTTTGATCTTTGGCATCTGAGGCTATGGTTTGGTAGAAATTGACTTCTTCACCTCCCTAGTAGGAACCCTCTCAATAGGTGTTGCATATCTAGGTGGGGAGGTAGTGATTGACTCCCCCAGAGTTGGTGTTGGAGTTGCTCCAAATTCCTGTCCAACAGGATTTAGAGAGTTTGAGGCTTCATCCCAGTTATAAATAAACATTTTTAGGAGAACTGCAAATGGGGTATAACTCTTATGACACTTTACTGTTTCTCCCTCATTGAGATTAACTTCGTTTTTCAGCACCAGAGAGATAAGTCTCCCATAGGGATAATAGTTCAACTTTCCTTTCCCTTAGTAATAGTGATGCAGAAACGACATCATATATCAAGGAAGATTCAGCTTCAAGTTGTTGATCAAGACATATAAGAGATACATGTACTGAAACAACACTTTCTCTATCTCGCCAACTCTCTGAGAAATCCGAGTCTGAATGAACATTCAACTTCCAGATCTTTCACAACTTTCTTCTCGAAAGCAAAGGTTCCAAAAGAAACTATAACACTTCAGTTGGTCCCACTGTAATAATACCAACTAGAGTCTGGCTAAAATTGAACTCACCCTCATGAGGACATAAGGATAGTGAGAGACTTATGCCATTTCAACAGAAGAAACAAGCACAATACCATTCACGTTCAACGACATCACAACCTCTACTTCACCAAACTGAAACTCTGCATTCCGCATAAACTCATTTACTTCCTCAAAAAGAAATCATGATTTTCTCAACAAAGACAAACTATCATCCTTGAAAAAGAAAGAGTTCCTTCAACAACATTTTGATTCCTCTTAGCCAAGCCATATCCACAGCTTTCCTAGCTAACACTCTACGTGGTTCACTGCTTGACTTCACTTTCTTGGAAGAACCGGAACTACCATCATCTCTTCACTTGGACTTCCCCATCTCTAGGTATCGGTTGGAGGTCAAGTGAAGATAGAGATAAGGGAGGTAGCCGTTCAGCTTCAGGAAGAAGATACGTAGGCGAAAGGTGAGGAGGTCAAGAGCTGATTTAGTTTTTAGGTCACATTTCTAATTTCTAAGAGGGTTATGTACCCGATTTAGTATTTAGGGTCGATTCGGACTTAAAATAAAGAAAATAAAATAAAATAAATGTAATTTATTTTATAAAAACAAATTATGATTAAATAATCATATAAGAAGAATTAATTTTTCAAATAAACTAAAAGAAATCATTTAATTTTTATAATGCATTAAAATATAGACATTAAAAATAAATGTGGAAAAGAAAAGAAAAGAAAATAAATTAATTTAAATTCAAACAACCCCATTTCTCTTTAAATAAAATCAAAATGTTCACACGCATGGAGCTTAGTAAAAAACCACGTTCTAACTTGAAGACAACAATTTAAACTGGCGAACATGTAAACGTTAACAGATAAAAAAACAATATTTTGGCATCATCAACCAAACACCATGATAATCATCAATGCTCATGCACCATAAAATCAAAAGGTATATATAAATAACAATGAGGCAAAACTCCCATTTATTGGTAATTAAAAATATTAATTCTAAAAATAGATTTTCCAACGTAATAAAATCCCACTTATGTGTAATTAAAAATATTAATTCTAGAAAATTAGAGTTTCTAGGCAAACTATTTCAAAAAATGAGGTTGGGTATTTCTGGAGAAGGAAGGCGCTACCCAGAGCCTTTGTATTTTTTTTTCCCGAAAGCGTTACCTGGGGTGGCGCCTTATTAACATTTTTTCATGACTCGGGTCACACTCCCCCCCCTCCCCCACACACACCAAGAGTTGATCCACAGTCATGTCGGCCCTTATTACAATTTTAAATGTCCATGTGAGGCCCATAAATTTTTTATTTTTTAATTTGATTTTGTTTTTATTTTGATTTTGATTTTGTTTTGTTTTGTTCACTAATTAATAATGCAATTAATAATAATTACTAATAATAATGTAATTAATCATACTTAATATTAAGTACTAATTATGTTATTAATTATTATTATTAATGATTGTTATTTTTAATTAGATTATCAATAATTATGAAATATTTTTAATTATATTACACATTACAAAAAAAATCGAAAATCAAAAAAAAATATTTAGAAGGCCCTGCCCAAGGTAGAGCCTTTGAACCCGCTATCCTGGGCAGAGCATTCTTTAAAAAAAAAATCAAAGAAAGCTCTACCAGGGTAGTGCTTCAAAGAAGGTTCTACCCCGGGTTCCCTTCCCCTGAAATCTCCACCCCATGGAAATAGTTTGATGTGAACCCTATTTTTGGAATTAATATCTTTGATCACCCCTAAATAGGACTTTCGCCGATCAATGAACAATGACCACAGAAACAAAATACGAGAACTCTAACGGATAAAATCCAAAGATGAACAAATAATATGAACATTCACCTTTGAATAATGGGATGCGAGAAGCTTCTCCTCCCTTACTCTCCCCCTCCCTCCCTCGTCGTCGGGTGAGGGAAGGGGAACAGTGCAGCGCCAAACAGAACTCCCTTACCAGAGGTGGGATCGGTGGTGGCTCGTTCTTGCAGCCGCAGGGTCGGCAGATCCTCAGCGGAGGTGAGCTTCGACGACGGAGGCGGGCTTCTTGCAGGGTCGGCAGTCGGGCAGTGGCGTCGAGTCCATCGTGCGTGCACGGCCTATGGGACGTATTAGGTGGTGTCCTTTGGTGTCGGTGGTGGTTTCGTCCATTGCGGCAAGCTCATTTGCAGGTGACGGCGAGGAGCGCCGATAGTGTCTCAACAGAGGGCTCGTTTGCAGGCGACGACAAGGTGCGCTTCTGGTTGAATTTTTGTTTGGGGCCTCAATTTCCTCAAGGCAGATCCAGACAAGGGCTTAGGGCAGCTGCACCTATTTTATGGATTTAAATCGTCTCATGTTCCCACCTCAACCTAATTATATAATTATATAATTATAAATATATAATAATAAATATATTAATTATAGATATAGATTGATAATTATATGATAATAAATATATTAATTATATATAATTATATTTATTTATATAAATAAATAAAAATATTTTTGAAATTTATTTATAAATAAATAAATATAACTATATAACTATATAAATATAAATATATTTATAATTATATAATTATTAAAATATACTTACAAATAAATTTCCAATATATTTATTATTTAATTATATATATATTATTAATTATATTTTTAAACATATAAAAAATTATAAATATATATTTACAAATATAATTATACATATATTTATAAATATAAATTTATTTATATAAATGTATATTTACAATTAAAAATATAACATAATTATAAATATATATATATATATATAATATAATGAATATATTTATTATTATATAAATAAATATAAAAATATATATTTATATTTATGTATATATTTATAATTATATTTATTTATACTTGTAAATATATATTTATGTAAACAAATTTATATGCAACTATAACTATATTTTAAATGTATATATAAATATATTTTTATAATTATAATTATATAAATATATTTATATTTATTTATAATTATATTTATAATTAAATAATTATAAATATATATTTATAAATATTTATAAATATCAATTTATTTATATAAATATATATTTACAATTATAGATAAATATAATTATAAATATATACATAATTGTAAATAAATAAATAAATATAATTATAAATATATATTTATAAATAATAAATATAATTATAAATCTATTTCTATAAATTAATATTTATAATTATATAATATAAATATTTTTATAATTATTTAGTTATTAGAATATATTTATATATACATCTATTATCTATACTAAACTTGGCTTCTCCATTGCTGACGTGTCACCTCCCCATACCTCCACGTCACCTAAATTTCAATATTTCTCCCTCCAAATCGTGAAAATTTACCCACTTCTCATCCCCGATCGGGATTTTCCTCCACCTCTCCTCCCTCCCCCGCAAAACCATTCCATCAATCCTAGGGTTTCGACGGATATTCATCGCCCTCGAACTCGCATCTCCCTCGAACTCGCATCTCCCTCGAACTCGCCTCTCCGAAACCGCCTCTGCCTTCCCCACACAAACCTTACCTCCGCTCTCCCCGCTCTGCTCCCCCGCTCTGCTCCCCTCCTCGAATCCCCTCTCCAGCTGCAACTCCACCTGTGCATGATTCGCCTTCGGCTCCTCCGACTTCGGCTCCTCCGTCTTGCGCTCCTCCGACTTCAGCTCCTCCTACTTTGGCTCCTCCGTATTTGACTCCTCCTACTTCGACTCCCCCGACATTGGCTCCTCCGACTTCCGCTCCTCTGACATCTGCTCCTCTGACTTCCGCTCAGACTTCTGCTCCTCCTACTTCATCTCCTCCGGCTATAGCTCCTCTGACTTCAGCTCCTCTGACTTCAGCTCCTCCGGCTATGCCTTCTCTGCAACCAGTGACTCCCACTTCAGAAATCCCACTTTCGGTTCCTTTGCTCCAACTAGGGTTCCCGCACCCTTGATCACGCACCGAGTAAGCGCAGGTATAAACAACTGTTAAATGTATAAGTCATTGTCAAAAATCTTCATGTCTCAATGCATTTGATTTTTGTGGTGTTTTTATTAGATGATTAATCTGTATTCTTTTTCATGGATGATTGTTCTCTGAATCTAAATACTAAATCAGGGTGACAGATCTTCAAATTGAACATCTGGTGAAGAGTTTCAATCATATTCTTGAATTGAACTTCAGCAGGTGTAAGGTGTATGTTGAAATATAAAATAAGGGTTCATCACATATCTATTCGCGCTCTGATCAACGAAATATGGGACCAGTTGTCATTGTAATTGACAATCTGAAGGGTCGATGCCACCCATACATGATGAATAGGGATTTGTAGCCAGGAGCCAAAGCAAACCAAGATCCAACTTTATCTAGGAGGGCTGAACTAGAACTAGAATCACCAGAAGCTGTGATTCCTAGCTCACCAATGCTGAAAAGTTTTTATATCCAACTATATCAAATTGAAATCGATTTGCGTTGTGTTCTATATTGATTTTGTTTGTTGCAGGGTCATATGAGGAAGATGATGAGGATTCAAAATGCCCCACTTACATCATCCAGAGTGGGGAAAAACTGGAAGATCTTAGCGGAAATCTCGAAGACCGGTTCCCAGTAGATTTCGGATATTTCTCATATTTTATATTTCAATTATCTATCCAATCTGTCAACCCCCTACAACCTGCGATTATAGTGGACTGTTCCTATGTTTTTTTGGTTTCAAAATTCGGTTTCCAGTAGGTTCTGCCCTCTGGTATCTTCTTTGCAACTCAGACATGATGCAATTTACCTTTTCAGAAACCTATATTCATGAATCTACAATAGTAAAATGATTTTATTTCTATATTAATCAAGGTTCATATTACACTGTATGTTCTATCATGTTATGTTTGAAACAATTTTCATTTTTTTTTATAATTTACTGGTATGAAATTAATTACATATTCTATGTTTTCTGTAGCTAACTTCCTGGCAATTAACTTCTTGGGTTTCGAATTCTAGTTTCCAGTCTATTATTCACTTCCGCATCATCTTCAAAGGATAGGTATGACATTAATTACATGTTCATAAGCCTAATTCCTTGTATCTTCAGTAGTGATATAATTTCACTAAACTATAACTACAGTTTAAAATTATAGTCTAAGTTCTTTAATTTTTCCAGTGGGTATTTGGATTCCACGAGATCTTCAAGGGACAGGTCTAACATTAATTACCTGTTAATAAACCTAACTCATTGCTACAGCAGTAGTGACATCATTTCACTTATCTATAAATTCATGTTCAAATTACGGTGTCTGATTAGCCAAGTAATTTTTTTAAAAAACATCCGTATATTATGGACATTTTTAGGAAATGCATTGCAAGTTCATGTAGTTTCTTTTTTATGTTTCATGTTGGTATCCAACTGTTCCCCGTGCTAAACCATTGTTGCATACTCTCGGAGTCTCCCGGAAATTTACCACATACAAATTTTCTTATAGATTTAGGAAACAGGTTAGGTTTTTCTGAAATAAAAAATTCCCTTACTTTGATGCCTTGGTCAACCAACGTCACCGGTTCTTCTACTGCCTGTGAATGGTCAACTAACTCTTCCAAACACAACCTTCACCTTGCAGCATCAGTAATTTTTTAGGATTTCTTTAACAACTCAACGTATTGTAAAACCTTGGTACGCAAACATTAGTTGACTCAAGTACATACCTTTATTCATGCAGTTATAGGTTTCCAGGATGCTGACATAAGGATGTTCTCGAATAAGAAGAAGCTTAAGAAAGAACAATACTAGATAAGGTTGCCTTCAGTATTATTTAGAGCTCAGAAAGGAAAACTTTCCTCTTAAAATGTGAGCATTCATATCTGAATGCTTAATTTTTGCTTTCAATTATGAATTAATTGAATCTTTCTTCACTTAAAACCATGAGTAAGGACCTGTCTTTATTTTAACTTCCAATTATGGAAAATGGATGGAGGAAACAAAAAACCATTTCGGATAGTTTAAATTTTGGGTTCAATTAGCTCTGGTTTTATTGACTGATAAATTCTTATTTTATAATCTTCTATCCATGTTTAACCATTATTTTATACAGTGTTCTCTAATATGAAAATATATGTTTATCATTTTTTAATATCTTGAATATGGATGAAATTATAAAATTTGTACTGTAATCAAGCATGTTTCTTGTGAACTAATCGTGTTAAAAGAGATTTTATTATTGCTTTGGTGTGGGGGGTGATTATTCATTTGGTATCTTGACCATGTCTCATATCAACTTTGATTCTCTCGATCTGCAGAATTGGATTACCATGGGATGTCCCCATACCAATGGGACCCAACACATGGATTTTTTTTAGTTGATTGTACGTGAAGAAGTCTCTCTTAAATGGTATGTGAGAGAGTTCATCTTTATGTAGCATGACATTTCACTGAAATATTCTCTTAATTGTGTACTGTTATATTCAGATTCATAAATTTACCATCGAAAGATAATCATATTCATGCAGTGACTTTCATATTGTAGGTTTAGTTGATATTCTTTGGAAGAATACATGAGCATTGAACATCTACTTCAATTAATTTTGAATGTTTAAACCTTTATATTTTAACCAACTTGCTATCTTTCCTATCTATAATGTGTTTCACTTTTTAGTGTATATTATTTTTAACATCTCAGGTGATTACAAACCTTAAATGATTAAAGGGGTCTGGCTCCAAATGGCACACCATCTTCTCATAAAAACATTAGTTTCTTTTACAGTTTTCACCCATTTTATTGGTAATGTAAACATTATAGCATATAGGCAGGGGATGGGCAGGTTGGAGGGGAGGGGAGGGGAGGGGCTGGGCAGGTTGGAGGGGAGGGGAGGGGAGGGGAGGATGATGGCAGGGGGTAGGGTGATGCTGGAGGAAAAGGTTGGGCAGGGGGAGGGGAGGGGAGGGGCAGGGGCTAGGCAGGCTGGAGGGGAGGGGAGGGGAGGGGAGGGTGATGGAAGGGGGGAGGGGGCTGCTGGGGGAAATTTTTGGGCAGGGGGGAGGGGAGGGGAGGGGCTGGGGCTAGGCATGTTGGAGGGGAGGGGAGGGGAGGGGCTGGGCAGGATGGAGGGGAGGGCAGGGGAGAGGAGGGGCAGGGGGGGAGGGGGCTGTTGAGGGAAAATGTTGGGCAGGGGGGAGGGGAGGGGAGGGGAGGGTGATAGCAGGGGGGTGGGGGCTGCTGGGAGAAAATGTTGGGTAGGGGGCAGGGAGGGGAGGGGAGGGGCAGGGGCTGGGCAGGATGGAGGGGAGGGGAGGGGAGGGGAGGGGTAGGGGTGAGGGGGATGCTGGGGGAAAATGTTGGGCAGGGGGGAGGTGAGGGGAGGGGCAGGTTGGAGGGGAGGGGAGGGTGATGGCAGGGGGGAGGGGGCTGCCGGGGGAAAATGTTGGGCAGGGGGAGGGGAGGGGAAAGGGCTAGGCAGGATGGAGGGGAGGGGAGAGGAGGGGCAGTGGGGAGTGGGCTGTTGGGGGAAAATGTTGGGCAGGGGGGAGGGGAGGGGAGGGGCAGAAAAATCCAAGCTTCATTGAAGCATCTCTGTACTGGCAATCTCCCACAAGCTTACAAGTTTTATTTCACTTTTTCTCAAGATTTTAGGTTCAATTTCACTCTTCCCTCTTTCTCCTTTTGTAATTCAGGTTCATATTTCCTTCATAGATCCCCTCTTTCCTCTTTCTATTTTTAATTTTTAGGTTTGGTGTGCCCTTCACATGTTCCCTCTTTCAAATATCTTCGCCTCCACCTGCTACACCTCAGTCTCCCTAAGCCTGCTCCGCCTCCAGTGCCTCTACCTCCCCCTCTGCCTGGTCCGCCTCAATCACCCTCTGATTTCAGAGATACGGTAGGCATTCTTGAGTTCAATTATATAATGTGTTTCTAATAATATTTTTCATAATATATTATATAGATATTTCTCATATTAGATTTTGAAATAGTATATTGAATTCATTTTACTTATTCAGTATACGCGGATTTCATATTCATCACATGACTACTAATATTGTATTTCTAATATTGAATATCTAATATTCATCATATGGATAATAATATCAAATTGTAAACAAGGTATATTATTCTTCATTTCTGTGCAAGTGGCTTCTCATGTAGTGCCTATAATTTAATATTGTGTCAATATAGTATTTTCAACTAGAAAGACCATATTGATATTTTAATATTGAATTTTTAATATGAGAAATTTGTATATTACATATTATGGAAAAGAGAACTGAAAATGGAACATGGTTATTCTACATTTAGTAGTATATTTAATGAATTTTAGATTTTAACTATATGCAGATTACATATTAAGTATGTTCATACTGAATACATAAAAATGATGTCTATATAGGTGTGTATTTAGGAAAAATGATGAGTTTGGGATTCTGGTAGAAGCTTCCTCTGTTTAAACCCTAAACACAGTTATTTTTCTTGGAGATTTAATAAAACAGTATCCAGAATCATCACTATCTTTTGAAGATAGTTTTACAGTTCTAAATATAATTTTGAATGCCACACAAATCATGGATTTTCATAAATAGGATTTCATCCATGCAGCTTCTCAACTTGAATACCTAGATCAAGTGCTTTGTATGTGCAATGATGATTATGGATGTTGATTTCAGAAATCTCCAAGAGGTGTTGCATATGCTGAATATGAAATCTGCCTCAACTTATATGAAATTGAAAACAAGGTATATTATTTTTCATCTAACTGCAGTTGTCTTTTCCGGTACTGCCTATATGTTGATGTGGTGTCAATCTAGAAATTTCAACTTGAAAGACCATATACTATGTATTAATATTGTAATATTGAATTTTTAATATGAGAAATATGTATATTACATATTATATAAATGAGAATTGAAAACTGAACATTGTTAAACTACATTAAGTAATATATTTAATGACTTACATATTTACTATATGCAGATTGCATATTCATTATATGAATAATGCATACATATTATATGCATGTTACTTATTATAAATTAATTAATCCAGTTTTCATAATATACATATTATCAATTCACTATATGCATACTACATACACGGTATATGCATGTTACTTATTATAAATTAAGTCTTCAGTTTTCATAATATACAAATTTTCAATTCACTATATGTGTTTTGTTTCAAAGTCAGTAGAAGGGGGAGGCGCTGAGAATTTAGAGAGGGGAGGAGAGGGGAGGGGAATATGAGGGCAGGGGGGAGGGGCCTGGTGGGGAAGAGGTTGGGCAGGGGGAGTGGTGGGGGAAGGGGCTGGGCAGGGGGGAGGCATACGTAGGTGGTGGAAGTGCTGGGAATGGGTAGGAGACAACTAGAGGAGGGTGAGAGGAGGGGTAGAGCTGGGTAGGGGGTAGGAGGAGGTGCTGGGAATTTGGGGGGGGGGGCAAGCTGGGCAGGGTGGTGGGTGGGGGGGAGAGGAGGGGCATGGCAGGGGAGTGATGAGGAAAGGGGAGGAGGAGGGGGAGGAATGGCTCATGGGATATTCTTCTTAGTGGGCAGGGGAATGAAGGGGAGGGGTTGGGCAGGTTGGAGGGGAGGGGAGGTAAGGATGAGGGTAGGGGGAAGGGTCCTGGTGGGGGAAGAGGTTGGGCAGAGGGGGAGTGGTGGGGGAAGGGGTTGGGAAGGGGTTGGGAAGGGGGGATGCGTACGTAGGAGGGGGGGTGGGGGTGCTGGGATTGGGTGGGAGACAACTAGAGGAGGGGGAGGGGAGGGGTGGAGCTGGGTGGGGGGTAGGAGGAGGTGCTGGGAATTTGGGGGGGTGAAAAGCTGGGCAGGGTGGCGGGGGGAGAGGAGGGGCTGGGTAGGGGAAGGGCTAGGCAGAGGGGATGAGGAGGAGGGAGGAATGGCTCGAGGAAGAATCTTCTTAGTGGGAAAGGTAATGGAGGGGAGGGGCTAGGCATATTGGAGGGGAGGTAAGGGCAGGGGAGGGGATGATGAGGACAGGGGGGAGGGGGCTGCTGGGGGAAGACTTTGGGCAGGGGGGTGGTTGGGGAAGCTTCTAGGCAGGGGAATGGAGGGGAGGGGCAGGGCAGGTTGGAGGGGAGGGGAGAGGAGGGGAGGGGAGGATGAGGGTAGGGGGAGCATGAAACAGTCAATCTGTAGTAATACCTTTTCAATGTAGATAAAACCGTGTTTCTTCATGTTCTGTAATTGGTTTTTTAGGCATTACGTACAGATTCAACTCTTAGGGATGGTGAACATAGCAATGAATATTGAAACAACTGACTGAATTTTTTAGCTGTAATTGCAAGGTAATACTACAGATTGACCATTTCATATTTTCTCATTTTTGAATTCTGCATTATTTTTAAACATTCAAAAACAGTATTGGACTGCTATTTATATTAGGGTGAATGTAATATGTATACCCTATTTTCTGAATTATCCTCTGCCATGGATGATGCATAACATATTTTCATGTTTATGTGTTTTCTATGAACCATATAATGTTTAAAACATCCATTTAATTTTGTTATTTCACATATTAGTTGAACATGTTTATGTTTATCATTTAGACATGTTACTATTCCAATAGAATTTTATTTTCTCATATCTATGACATATCCACAACACATGTACTGGTTTAACCAGTTATTTACAACACTATATCTATACATTCAACATAACAACTTTAGCAATCTGTAAGTTCATTTGAATTATTAACTTTTTTACATGATGTTTATAGATATTCACTGCTTGCAATATGGAATTGATTTTATAAATTAGTGAAAAAATACACATATTGTTGTAACCTACATTACCTATTAACATAAGCTTACCAAATCTCTTTTTTGGATCACACTAGGTTTATTTTTACATTCATATTCTGGAATCTGCATTTTCAGCAGGAATTAATACGTATTCTTATTTTAAAACATTTTTTCCTATGTAAAAAAGTTAGAAGTTTTTGCAGATGAAGATTTGTACAATGTGACATGATAATTTGGTTAGAATCTACTACTTCAAGTCTCTATTGATGAGTGATATAGTTATACAGATACAAAGATGAATATTTATGTTGTATAATTTGACAAACATTTTGTCAATCTGTTTTCCATATTATCTTTTTATATATTGACTTTATGATTGTTAAAATATTTTCCATTTATTATTGTTATCATTTTTTATATTTCACAACAAAAAGACATGTCTTTGTCAGTATTAATGAATGATTTCTTTCAGTCATTCAGTGTGATAGGCTTTACTATAACTGGATTTTGGAGATACACTCTGCATTATGGAAGAGGGAAACATGTAGGGATTTCATGATCAGCGGATAATTTAATTTTCTCTTAGTTAATAGTTTCTTCTACGTTTAGTGTATAATACATGTGATACATGTATTTGAAAACAGGATAATGTACTCTGGAGCATTTTAATATGACAAGTGAATGTTTTTTTAGATCACCGGATCTGGTATTTTATACATCCTTTCTTTTTGTCAATTTATATTTTCTCTTATCTAATTTGAGTTATTTATCTTATATCCTCTGTTGATATTATTTAAATTTCAGGGATGTTTCTCATCACTGGGCAGGTTGGAGGGGAGGGGAGGGGAGGGGAGGGGAGGGGAAAATGAGGGAAGTGGGGAGGGGGCTAGTGGGGGAACATGTTGGGCAAGGGGGGAGGGGAGGGGCTGGGCAGGTTGGAGGAGAGGGGAGGGGAGGGGAGGGGAGGGGAGGGGAGGGGAGGGGAGGAGGAGGGGGAGGGGACTGGTGGGGGAATAGGTTGGGCAGGGGGGATGGGTGGGGCTGGGCAGGTTGGAGGGGAGGGGAGGGGGGAGGGGGGGCTGGTGGGGGAACAGGTTGGGTAGGGTGGGAGGGGGAGTGGTGGGGGAAGTGGCTGGGCAGGGGGAATGCTGAGGTGGGAGGGGGAGGTGCTGGGATGGGGTGGGAGACAAGCAGAGGAGGTGGGCAGGGGAGGGGTAGAGCTGGGTAGGGGGTGGGAGGAGGTGCTTGGAAATTGGGGGGGGGGTTACAAGCTGGGAAGGGGGGAGGAAGGGCTGGGCAGGGGAGGGAGGACAAGAGGAGGAGTGGGGAGGGGAGGGGTAGAGCTGGGCATGGGGGTAAGAGGAGGTGCTGGGAAAGGAGGAGGTGACACGCTGGGCAGTGGGGGGAGGGGAGGGACCGGGTAGGAGGGATGGGGAGGGGCTAGGCCAGGGGGGGAGGAGCGATGGAGAGGTGAGGGCTGCAATGTAGGGAGGGACTGCCGATGAACTGCATCTTTGTATAAAGGATATCGTCAATCCAAAGGCTGACAAGATTGACTGATATTTTGTGATTCAATTTCCAGGTATTATTTGACTACATATATGCTTATATTATTTCAAATTAATGTTTTAATTTTTTTCCAGTTGTAACTGAAATAATACATTTACTCAACTAATAAAATGAAAGAACATGTTCAAGTGTAACCATTTTCCTTTCTGATGCCTATATCATTTACACTAAACTGAATTCCAATTTTCAATTTTCTCACATGTATTATCTGCTGTAGGGATGATCGTTTCTGTCAACCCAACATTCGGTAGTTCTGCTATACTATGACAATGTCTACTAATTGGGAATGCATGAATTTACCTATATGGCTGTCCAGTACACTGCCAGTATGACTGAGAACAATAGATGAATTTAAAAAGTTGTGGATGTAATTACTTATTATTCACAACATAATGCTTCTATGTAAATGATCTGTTATATTTTCATTGTTTACAAATTATCCCTATTATGTTGACATTCACAATTAATGTTTTCTTATTTCAATGTTTATTAATATTGATTCTTATTTGAATACTATGTCACTTTATATATATGATTTCTTAATGGTAAAAATAAATTTGAATTCCTTTCCATATATTTTTTGATTAAAAATCATGTGATGACATTTTTTAAACTTGTACAAGTATTACAATATTATCTATAACTATTTTGTAAATTTAACATTTCAATATATTATTTATTAATTTTCATTCCGCTTCACCGTTGGATCCTTCGTTGTTAATTTTATACAGAAGGATGCTCAGTATCTAATTTTTGTTCCTCAATTTCTACAACTTTTACTCCTCATTATATATGTCATTTTATTTTCAAATATATTCAATATTAATATAAATTATTATGTTTTATAAATAGTAATCTATAGTTAATAATAAGAATTATTTTATAGTGCCGTGCATCGCACGGGCAGAGTACTAGTTTAAAATATATTTAACATATATATATATATATATATATATTTATAATTGTTAATATATATATATATATATAATAAATGGTGGGTGGGGGCATGGGGATAAGTCAAAAAAAAGGAATGGGGAAAAAAAAGGAACTGGAAAAAAAGGAGGGGCAAAACGCCACTTGGTGTGGCGTTTTGGTCCCCAATAATGACCAAAACGCCACTTGAATTGGTGTTTTGGTATTTTACCCCAAAACACCAATTCAAGTGGCATTTTGTAACCCCGTATCCCAAATTAAATTTACTCTAAACCCTTTAAATTATATAAAAATTAAAAAAACCACACTGACCAATCTTGTCGTTTATTAATCCATTTAATTTTTTTATAATGTTTTTTATACTTAAATCCCTTTCAAATGTCTAATCCTGCTAATATCTACTTCTGTTGCCTCATCACATAAGCGTATACTAAGACATCAACTCCTCACAACCCTACTCCCCTCACTATCATTTATGAACACAACTATTTTTATTAAACATTAAAAAATAAAATAAACAAAATAACACAAATATTTTGGTTATACAAACAAGTATTAGAAGGCACTCTTGGCCCCACCAAGTAAACATGGGTAAAACTCTCAATGAGATAGTGTTTTATTCATCATATCTCACAACATCTTTCATTTTGATTTATCCATGAGGCTAGTTTCAAAAGGGTTTTTGAGGGGAAACACTTGTCCATACACGGGTCAAAAAATCAATCAAAACATGTTTTACCCAATATCCAATCATTCATTTTGAATTGAATACACATAGATTAAGAATTTACCTTTCTATTTGATGATCTGGTTTGTCCAAGTTATTTTACACATGTTTTATAGATATCCGTAAGAAATAGCAAACAAAGTCCATCCTCCCAGGGTATCCATAAGTAGTATGAATCTCCCTATATTTGGAATGGAATCCCTTTATAGAACAGTTTTATATAACCTTTGGTTAAAGGATTGAAAAAAATGAGTGTTGAAGAGAGCTTCGATTCAAGGAGTTTTCTTGACATGAATCTTGTATTTGAATGCAACATTTTGCATTAGGATTGTATTACCTTTTATAGTCACCCATGGGCATTCATGGAACTCAAAACATGGTTATTCGGTGAAATGTTTCAAACAATAAAACTCATTATAACTTATGGTTTAATCCTCCTATTGATTATTTAATGTTTAAACAATCAATATGGATGTTCAAACTCCTCAAATCATCATCATGTGATGATCTAACTGAACATGATAGCTTAGGTGGGAGAGAACCAACAAAATCGAGCGTTTTCTCACAATGTGTGTATTTCCATGCACTAAAATGTGGCACAATGACCATCATTGTGTCATGGTTTACATCAAAACATACTATGATGTGGTTTATAAAGGGTTTATAAGGATCAAATAACACTTATTCCACACAATAAAAGATAATAAAAACCACAAGTCCAAAATCACCATGCTATGAAAAACTAAAATAATATTTAACTAAATGAAGAACATTTACCATTCACTATATATAGTCGTTGCACCTGTTCTTCGATCACAATGGATGATGAAGATCCCTAAGGAACAACCAAATGAATCCCCCACCCCCATGCCATATCCACAGGAAAATCTAAATCACCCAATGCTTGGGTGGGATTCTCCACAACTCTCATGATATGCTAATACCTCTCAATGACAAAGGGAGAAAGAGGATAATATATTTAGGAGATTTGGCTCAAATGAAAACTCAATGGCTTGAGATTTTTTATATAGACCTTGGGACACTTCTGAGCCTTGTACGACATTTACTCAAATGTTATGTAGCGTTTGAGTAACACCATCTTTGTATACTATTTGTAAATGTTCCACCATGCACTTGAAATTTAAGTGTGTTTAATCTCTAGTATGTTTCATATCATGAAAAATTTATAGTTAGTGACAGTTAACATGGAATAGATTCAAACACCAACCACTTAACATTCAACTACCCTGTGAAATTGTAAAGTGCCACATGGATCATGCAATAAAATTCTCAATGCCATATGTGTTGGAGTTAGTGGCCTAGAACCAACTACTTTGTACTTTATTCATTAATAAATGCCTTATCACATCTTTATTATTCTTCTGCATGACAGTGCATGTGATAATGTCCTAAGGATAGCCGTTGCACTGAAATGTCATAGCGGAACCCTGCTATGATGAGAACCTGGAAGTGCCATAACACTGTTCTTGAATATATGTTCTATGGCTATATGATGTTATTTGAGGGACAAAAATAATACAGGCCATTAGGGGTGAGGACTCATAAAACTTTTAGGCACCTTCTCATGGTGTGCGCCCTTGGTAATATTTAGGAGGATATTATGAGAATGAGACCCGCCAGTATGAAATCCACATTTCATAGTGTCATTGGATGTTCCTATCTGCGGATGTGTGCATTGGTCTTTAGACTTTAATATTATTATTAATGGGTATTAAAACTCGAACACTTATATGTATTGACTAAAACTGTGACGACACACTATTCTAAATGAGGTAGGATATGTTGGGTGTGTCATGAGTAATACAACATTAACATATAATGCGAGAAAGGATTTGTCCCTTCTGTTCCATAACGTTAGTATATATCTCAAACCCTTTGATGTGATTGATATAGCCTAAATAAATCCATGTCCATGGTGAGGAATGGGAAATTTCAATTTTGGGAAGTCAAAGAAAGAATTATTGAGCACATGAGTTTATGGCAATAGCATGCAACTCGCTTGATTCAATATATTGAGACAAAGGGATTACATTACATGGTAAGCATTCGTAGGAGGTGACACGTCATTGCAGCATTAACTTCTTTTTCTATGGGTGTCTTGGTGTGTTTTTAGACACTAACCTTGGACTTTAGGTAGGCTCCGCCTAATACCACTGAGAAAGAGGCCTAGAGGGTCACACACTATGTGTGTCCAGGTATCTCAGTTAAATATTAATTTAACAAGTTGAATAAATATTATTCCTAACTGTGGTTTAATAATTATTCAATAACTCATGATCACATTTATTTCGACACTAGTTATTTGAGAGAATATATTATGGGTGAAATAATATATTTATTAGTGAGTAATGCAGTGATATTTATTTTAGAAATAAATAACCATTATTCAAGGTCTAATAAATGTGGTGGAGGAAATAAAGAAAAATGGAAAATAAAAAAAGTACACGCCGTGTATATTAATATATACACACAGTGTATTTTTTCTGGGAATTTATGAAAAATAATATTATTTATTTAATTAAATAATATTAGGTATAATTCACTAGGCGCATGTCAAGTAATTATAATAGTCAACTATTATTATTAGACATGGGGTATTACTAAGAATTAAATGAAATGAATAAATGATTTCGGGTAATTAATTAATTTTATTATTCTACGTAATTAAAATACCAATTATATAGTTCTCATTAGCCTAGAAATATTTTTGGTGGTTGTGTACTACGGATTTGGAAAATCTCTCAAGCCAAGAGAGAATTCCTTTTTCACCAAGAACGCTCTCAAGCTACGAGAGAGAGATCCACCTCCATCGGATCAAGGTGATCGAAGGCGGACATCACAAGCGATGGATCTTCCTCCCTATCACCCGAAGATCCCTTCGGAGATGTCCATAGATACGTGGAGCACATTTGGATCACCGCTAGAGGAATCCTACACTTGGATTCTACGATGCAACAACAAATCACATTAGATCGTGACCGGAAACATCAACGGAGAAAGAATTCCATCAAGGTAATTCTTGTCAATTAATTAAATTAATTATAACCAACATATGATGATCCTATCTATGGTTCTGGGACCCTGCACTTTCTTTTTTGTTCATCATTCTATTCCAAAGATCCAACGTTTTATCATTGTGACAGATCTCGGATTGAACTTTGTTAACACTAAAATTAAAGTTGGGTACACCCACCAACGTGCTCCTGCTGCGCTTGGAACCTATAATATGATATAGCAATGTCGAACAATGTGACTTTCCATGTAACATCCCAACCCTAACCATTAGCTTAGAAAGAGTTTAGGTGTCACAAACCTTAGGTAACATCCTCGAGACACTAAAGACTAAAAATAAATTTCAAGGGCTTACTAAATTGTTAGATGATTATTTCCCCTTCAAACAAACACAAACTATCAAGAAAATAAGAAAAAAAACTATATGATGCATGAAATATAAACAACACAACTCAAAAAGTACCAATAACTAACAATAACAGAGTAATAATGGTAATAGTAAACTAGGTAACAAGTCACTAAAATAAAACATAACTCAGGCACCAAGGTGGGATTACTCCAGACTCTAAGAACGTGACTAACTCTAAAGTTCCAACTCCAGATAACCACATAAAAAATAACCACTTGTGAATTATGAAATCTTCCCCTTTCATGTATCATGAAAAGAAACATTTGTATACACACCAAAGTATATATACAGGGGTTGAGTAATCATACTCAATAAGCAATCCCCAAGATACTTCTCAATTCATGCCACTAGAAAAAGAACAAGTTAACGTATAGTTTAAATTATAATGAAAACATAAGATAAGAACATCAAATTAAGTTATCAATTTAAAACAAAATAACTTAAAATCATAAATATTTTATCCATTTATTACACTTTCCATACCCATTCCACGTTCACACACACTCACACACACATGCATGCCATGATAGTTATAATACTCATAAGCGGTAACTTGTGCATACACCAAGTCGGTCACTGGTGATAATCCTTTTAGTTCTTCCAGTATGACACCACACACTATTTAATGGTGAAATCCAATGCAAATGAACACACACCATTCCACATATTCCAAGTTCTCACATCCATTTATTTCACATAAATCAATTATTCCCTTTAAAACATTTAATCAAACACATTTCTTATGTTAAACCAAAACCATAATTTAAAACCATAAATCAAAGGGGATTTTCCAAAAACCATTCAAAATCCAGTGTTTCTAAATCATAAACCAAAAGGGTTTTACTTAAATAACTCACCAAACATTTCCTTTGAAAATACAAGAAAATCATTTAAGAAAAACCATTCCTTCAAAATCTAGAATAAGTGTAGAAAAGAGAGAATATGCTTACCTCACAACAGATCTCATTGAACAAAAAGAATAAAGACGTGATCTATCTGATCCAGAATCCATTTCACATTCCTTTAACAAATCCCAAAAAGGAATTTTCAAAACATGACTAATCCAATATATCTGAGCATAGTTGTAACAAACCCAACCCTAGTAGCTCGGAACTGGTAGTTACTTTATTATATTAGCACTATATATAAGTGATCACATCCTGAGGGATCAAATAGTCTAGTAGTTTTAAGAAACTAGATATATGCTTGAATCTCATATTTCATTTGAAAACATAAAATACAACATAATATTTTATTTAAGAACATTATTATTACCTTTATCATATCCTGACATACCAATCGTAGTACACTTCCAAGCATCTTAAGAAAAGGAAATAAAATAAAAGGGTGATATTAGATGCTTGATAAAGGAATATGTACAATGAAAGCTATCATAGAATAAATAAGGCATGCATAATATGATAGGAATAAATGATGATCAAATAATGACATATAAATAGCCACATGAACTTGAAAATTATCCATGGATAACATAACTATTCGAATAATCACATGGATATCAATAAATGATTTCATAATGATGAAATTCATAATTTATGACATCTTAAACTTACCGTTGAGGTCTTATGCAGAGACATCATACATAAATGGGCAAGGAATATGCTAAATACCTAACATATTTCATCTAATTAGACCTACCAATTTATCAAGGACTTATGTAATTTTGGGCCCCACACATTTCTTAATAAGTCTAATGTATTCATCATATGAATAAACAATACAACTTAATCAACATGCCTTATAATCAATAACTATCCATATTGGAAGAAACAACATACAAAATGTCAATACTTTTCCTAGTCAAAATGATCATCAGCCATCCAGAGAAATATGGTGGATGGTATCATCAGATTATATCCTTATTAAAACAAAATATTCACTAAAGGACTTTGACATAGATGAAAATACATTTAAAATATCATCGAAACATTTCTTGAGGAAAACACCCTTCTCATTTTGAAATCACCTATTTAAAATGTAAAAAATTCAAAATTATTAAGAAAAACATTTTCTTTGGAAATAACTATGGTAAATTTTAAATGAATATTCAATGAAAATGGTGGTCATGATAGTAGTAAAATTTGTTCGTATAGTGTACATTAAAATAAAGATTTCATTCGCACTTTCGGTAAAAAGGGTCTCATTCGAAAAAACACAAGAATATTCCTTTTAAAACTTTTTATAGAAAGCCAATAATAGGTAAAAATAAATTTAATAAATCTTTATATAATATTAAAAACATTATTTAAAACATTTTAAAGAAAATATGGGCATGGAATAAAATGATTCCCGACCGAATGGAAAAACAAAGTCAAGTTTACTTAAAAACATTCTTTCAGACTTTTTGAGTACTTAGAGATATGAAAATAAAATAAAAACTTAAAATTTCCAGAAATAATAAGATGAGAAGAAAATATGTGGGTTTTTAGATAAAAATATCACATAATTCCTCCAACTTAAACTTAAATGTAAACAATCCTGAATAAGGGTGATATTGTGAAATATACCCTTACCGTCATTGTAACTTTTGAATAATAACTCCCATGAAAGAAATGAATTAAAATGATACTTTAAATACAATTACTATAAAAATATTAATGACATAACATATCAAATGGTATCATATACACCATAATAAATAAATAAGTGGTGAATGTGACATATGTTTCTTAGAAATAAAAGTGAGATGATAAACCCTTACAAAGATCACAACGTTGAAGTGAGAATTAGTCAATGAAGTGATTATGTGTAACAAATTTAAATCCACATAAAACATTTTGAAATATAGTATAAAATAATCATAGGTAATTAAACACATAATCTTAGCATATCATATACAACAAATAAGTAATATAGCTTAATGAAAAAATTGAGTTATGAAACCCCATACCTAATGCCCAACTTGATTCATAAGTGATTTTAACCTCCTATATAATAAATTTAAATTTATTATACATATATAAAAGAATCATATACATAATTATAATATCATATATAATCTAATTATATCATTTAAACACCCATTTATTAATAATTTTTTATTAAAATCGTTGTTTTCAAGTGTTAACTGTTTCATTTTTATGTAAGTTTCGATTCAGTTGTTTTGATCCTTGCATATTTCTCATGGATCCATCATATAATTTTTTTTAATCATGATATAAATATAATATATATTCATTATTTACACATTTATAATCATTATTTTAATTCATACATGAAAAATGAATCATAGTGCTTCAAAGAGGTGGTAGTCGACATGTATGCACAGACGATGTTGTAATTTTTTAATGAGTGAAAGGGAAAGAAGGTAAAAGATATCTTATATTTATGGAATCATAAATATTTAATAAATATAATATATATATATATTAATTATTTCTATCTTTATAACCATCCAAGTAAAGTGGTGATGAAAAATGAATTACATTGCTATGTAGAGACAACAGGTCGTATGTACGCACGAGTGATGTTTTCATTTTACATAGGTTGGAAAGGAAATGAATAAGGGTTGTGAAACCAGAATAATAAAATTTTAAGTACATGTAAGGTAATTATGTTATTATATAATAATACTTATATAAGATTTTAAATATTTAGAAGAGGAAATAAAATGAAAACAACCAGTTAAGAGTTATGAGTCTTCTTCAAAGAACCACATTTGGATTACATCGTAAGCCTTATAGATGGTCCTTTGATGAGACCAAAGCCTCTAGTTCATGTGGAGGAAGGATAGTAAGGGATTTTTATAGGTCTTGTTCAAAATTCATGGCTCAATAAGTACGAGTAAGAGATGAGGGGTGGTGTCCTTATATAAGAGAGGAGAGGGGAAACCTTGGAATCACTTACAATATTAAATTAATATAAATTAATTTCCATGTTCAAGTGTCACCAAATTTATATATGTTAAATACAGGGTTAAGATAAATAAAAATAATCTCACAATTAAATTTAGAAAATTTTAGGTGGTGTTTTAACCCTTATCTCTTAATTTTAACCCTTTTGATGATTACCACGATATCAATGTTTTTTACTCATGAGTGAGAAATAAAGTTACTATAAATGTAAAAATGTCCCATAAGGGGACAATGGTTTATATTATCGACCATATCCCATTCAATTTTCCAAATTTATGTTTTTATGAATTTAAAATCATTTAATTAAATATTATTTAACATAAGATACCATTAAAGTCATTTTTAGGACTATTCACATAGTTGACTTTAAAAAGATAGCAAGACAATAATGTAGTTTGAATCTAAAATTTCAAGACAAAAATAATAAATTATATTTATTTATAAATTCATGGAACACCATAACACACTGGTCCAGATTCCATCACAAACTCCAACAAATCCCTATGTCTCATGTCTACCAAATCCCAAAATAGTAATATAAAAAGAAAAAACCGCTCTGATACCACTTTGTAACACCCATACCTGACTCAATCTATAAATAGTAATCAAACAAGTTTGTCACATAACCTCAGGCATTCCTCCTTGTATGTTAGAGTCTACTGACTAGCAGTAGAGGTCTAAGATGGTATTGTGGGGAGACTATACCCCCTGTATCAGAGTGCACAATAATATGAATAACAACATAACCAAATATCATCCACCGCAATAGCTGTAAGAGAAAGAAATAAACATAAACAAGATTGAAGATAAATTAAATACATTAAATTCATGAACAACCCTTCCATACATACAAAATATGACCTTCCACTAGGTTGGTCACATATGCATACCAATACAAAGGGAAAATAAAAACACGGCTCTACTACCACTATGAGCCATACCACATCCCAATCTATGATCACATCTGAGCCATCTGGATCAACTATGTTATCTCATTCCACAACCAAACATGTACCTATAATAACCATGTGATAATTTCTCAGGTACCCATGTGTAATGGCGGCCCCAGTAGGCTGTGAGTACAAAACTTAGTAGGGCACCACCAACATGGTCCTATACTATAAAATATAAACAAATAAATCAAAAAACCAACTCAATACCTACTTTGTCCTGATGTCAAAGTGTCTTTGAGTATGTCATGATGACTACAACTCTATAGTATCACTATTTCCCCATGGGCATACACATATAACCCGAACCATACCCAATAGCTATTGTCGGATCTCAGGTCCATGACCCCAATTGACCATACTTTTCTCAAACAAAACCGGAGTGTCTATGAGACTGAGCATAATCTCAGGGGAACCTCTTCTCACTCACCTAGGATCCCATTCTTACACCTCCATCGATGAGTAGTGGACCTTAGGGTGTCACTGAGCATCCCTCATCCTCAAACCCTTAGGTTGTACCCCATGGTAGTACCTTAACACATGGATATCATGGGGTGTGACAAATAAAATATTTCCTAATCTAAAATGTAGTATAGTGGTCAACCTAGGTTTTATCCAGAGAGCAGTGCACACCAATCAAGTTGTCACCTTAAAATTGAGAAAGAAGTGGAAGTTTTTTTTAAAATTGTTTGATTGAGAAAACAAACTAAAGTAACCAAACAAAAGAAATAAACTAAGAAAAATATTGAAATAAAATTGATAAGGAAAGTGATTGAAAATAGTGATATAAATTGAGTGAGCAGGTCGGGATCACTTTTCCAATTGCAATATTATCACAGCTCTAATTTATGCAATCCTCTTCTACTAAGCTGATTAAAGTGAGATTTCACGATTGTTTCATCTCACTCCCTTGGTCAAATGGTGATGGTGAGAGTAAAACTTTAAAATATCTCATCTCAATCTTCTCTCCTTACTATGTGTGAAAGAGTTAAAGTGAATACCCTCAATTAACTTAGTTAATTCCCTATTGGGTCTTATTTATCCCAAACAATCAAGAATATCCACTACCCCTCCCACATGTACCGATGATCGCCAAATACTTCACCACTAATACATGATCTATTACATCATATATAGACCATAACCTAGTAGAGGGAGAAAATTATCATTGACCAAAGAAACAAAAACAACAAAATCTAAAACCAAATATGATCGTACTTGATAATAAAAACCATTATTAGAAATTGAAACCAACTTCGCAAAAGAGAGAAAATATTTATTAACATTAAGTGAATGAACTCAGACATTACAAAAAAGAAAACCTATCCTTCCCCAATCACTCATAGGATTACCCCTACATGTGAAGGGAATCCATGAAGAAGGGGTAATAAGAATACATTACAAAACTAAAAAAAAAATAGGGGAAAGGAAGAATAGAAAATTTCTCCTCCATAATCCTTCAACCGAAAGTTTTCCTCTGTTATGCACACCATAACTCCGAAAATCAACAAGGTACCTTCTTAAAAGTTCTTAAAAACGAATTTGAATATATACCCTCTAAATTTAAAAGATATTGGACAAGTGTAAAAAACGTTATGATCATATTATTAAAGTGTACCTTTTCTGCCCGAGGAGACTCTTCAACCTTTTCCTTTTGGTTGCATGCAAAGGAAGCCTTAATGGGAGAATTTATCCATGAAATTTAATGTGGACATGATAAAAAAATTCCTAGTTTTATTCTAACTATAATAACTTTATTTTTATTTATAGAGGCTGAGATATTCCTCATTAACTAAGGTGGGGTCCATTCTGTCGGCCAGAAATCTTTTTCTACTTGATTTATTTTTATGGGCTATTGTGTGTTGAATTGGACCTAGGTCCAGAATACAAAATTGAATCCCATGAGAAATTAAATAATAAAAAAAGGAATCAATTGATATGGATAAAAAATGTAAAAGATATCCCCAAAATACAGAAGATCTACAAAACTACTAAATTTTTAGAATTAAACAAATTTCAGAATTAATCCCAAAATCCACTAAAAATACTAAAATTATGAAAATAAGCTCAAATTAATTAATTAATATAGGTTAAATCATTAAAAAACACATGAAAAATTATGAAAATATTATCTCTATCATACCCATGAATTCTTATTGTTAGGATGATATCTGATTCCATAGAGGGGAGGCCCTAGGAAATCCTATATGTCTAGGTCTGACCGATTCCTAGGAAAAATAGTCAATCAAAGGGAATACCCTCCTTGGATCTGACAACCAATATCTCGGGAATCAAATAACTCATAGATACTCAACCAAACTATCAATATTATGTCCACCCAATCCTAGGGGGGTATCCTTGGAATTAATTGGGGGGATACAACAATAATCCTTAGGATTTCCAACATCTGTGCTTGAGGATATATCCCCAATTGGTATCTAATACTTCTATTTGAATCTCGAGCATCGAGGGTAATCACAATTGTCTACTGATATCACCATTTGAATCCCAACACCTGAGAATTCATAATGGTACCAGTGTATCAAAGGAATCCCAACCATCCCAACCATTCCTGTATGTGCGCAGTCCCATAACTTTGATGTTGGATATTAAGTACCACATCTAGGCATCCAATCCTGAACCAACCGCATCTATGGATTCTATCTAAGCTAGGTATCCACCCCAAAATAAACTGTGAGACTGGATCCCAACATACCGAGCATCCTAAGGTCTCATCTATGTCATCCAATGATTATTGGGAATCTTGAGTAATTATATCAATGTTAGGACCAATGACTGATTCCAAGGTATCATAGGCAATCACATATCATAAATAATAAAAAAAATATAACCAATAAGTGTTTTCCAAAATCCCATGCCCATCACTATCATCCCATCCCCAATCTGTTTATACATCAGTCCGAGCTGTAAGTGACACCCTCAACCATCAATACCCAATACCCACTCTAGGCTGACCAGTCATTAGGGATCCCACTAGGTTCCCCTAGGTCACAACATAATAGAAGATCCCTCATAAGGGTCTTTGGTCTCATCAAAATCCTCAGGTCAACACCTGACGCTCTATATATGTCGTTCCCCATGGCATCATTAGTTGGATAACATGAACTCACTAGCTATATGTGGGTTTTCACATCAGAAAAGGTCCTGAAGATGAAACATAACTCATCTCAATTATCACATCTCATTAGGTTGGTCCTCTCACAAAACCCATTTCCATGGCCTACTGTCTATCCACCTAGACTAAACACATCTCAAGGGTCCATATATGGACCAATGGTCATCCATCTCAAGTAATATCACACCTATAAAGGGATATGGCCACAATCTCCTACTCAAGGGCCACTACGTCATGCTCATTCAATTTTTCAGAAGGACACCCCTCATGGGGGTTTATATGTCACAAGTAAAGACCTCATACATCAACGAACGAGGTGTCATGTTTATGCCCTAGGACCAACATAGCCTATGTGCTTATTCACTTAGCTGAGGTAATCCAATTTATTAATCTTTTTATTTTAAACATTTAATTCAAATTAAATAATCCAATTTATCTAGAGGGAACCACCTACGGTGGTGGCCTGAATATCGCATGCCATATATCAAAACATAACAACTATAGGGATGATATATGAAACCACCTACCTCAATTTTTTATCTTTACCAATTATTTTCCATGGGATGACAACAGCTTCCAAATCCCTTCTATGCCCGTCCAGCTCATCCAATGAAACAATCCCCTAACTCAAGCCATACGTCAATACTTAATTAATTATAACATTTATAATTAATTTATCAATTTAATTCAAAAAGGGAATAATCACTGAAAATCTCATTGGTGACTTCATCACATCGGAACTGAAACCAAACACGCACCAATGATGCACAATGTACCCCAACCTCATTCTGAGAAAAATCCCTAACACGTAATATCAATTCCATGAACATCTAGTATTAACTTTTAAAGAAAACCTAATAAAATTCCAAATCAAAACATACCTTTATAAAAACATTGAGAAACCAAGTGAAGATGGTGTTATGAGATGTCCTCTTCCTAAGAAGATCAGAAACCCCATGAGAATCGGCTAATTCTAACATGATCTAGTGGAATAGACACAAAAACCCTAATTTGGAAAATAGAAAATTAGAGAAGAGTGGAGTGAAGGAAGATTGGAGATCACCAAAGGTTAAAACTCACCTTAATCTACCTAGGAATCTCCAAAAAATCAACCCAAAAGGGATTAGAACTAAGGAGGAAGAGGGGAGGGGTCGATTGACCCATGCTTGTGTGGGAGGAGGGTAAAAGTGGGCTCTACCATTTTATTTCCAAATGGGTAAAAAAGTAAACACCCACTTTTAATGAGCTATACTATTTGGCTGCATAGTTTCTCAAACCGTGCACCAACCATGTGGTATAAACTATCCATGCACACCCATATCACATGTTTAATCCACATGTTTTGTCAAACCATGTGACAACTGTGTGACCTATAACTACCTCAATCAGCAATATTTCACAGTGTTTGTCTGAAACTGTGCAAAAACCATGTGCCAAGACTCCAACCCAAACCAAGCATCATGGTTTCTCCTTGAATCCGAATAGTTTTCTAAAAACCATGGGCTAAATATTACATATAACCATTATATATATAATTTGAACTAAAATTCACCCTGTATAAGGGTACACACATGGTTTTCTCTAAACCATGCAACCCAAACCTTGAACTCCAGTCAGAGTTCTCCAAAAACCTCTAAAACTTAACTCGAAGCTTCCGTGACTTAACCAATCACCCGAATTACCTTATAAGCCTAATTACATGTCTAAAAACATCATTTTAAGATGTTAAAACTCTAGGAATTCCATTCTAAATCTCCGATCAAAATTTAACCCACCCAATAATCGAAAATTCCAATTCCTCTTAAATTTTCAAACCTATCCGTACACCCAAGATATTACATCTGGGGTTGTGTTCATAAAGTTATTTAATTGGAACTTGGTTATTCGTAACCATTAATCCTTATCTTAAATATATTATAAACTCGAATAATTGGTGACTGAATTTATGTGATCACTATAACCTGAATAATTATTATTCCATAAGTTGAGAATAATATTTACTCTTTATATTAAATTCAAATAGAGTTTAATTAAGGCTCTAAGTATACTTAGTGTGTGAACCTATAAGCCTCTTTATCAGTGGAATTAAGAGATCTTGACTAAAGTTCAAGATCAATATCTAAAAATACATCAAAATTCCCATAGAGAAAGAAGTTAATATCATAATGACAACAATATAATATGAACACTTATTGTGTAGTATAATTCATTAGCCTTGATATCTTATCAAACATGTTTCATACTTGTTTCATCAGCCCATATAATCGATTAATTTTTTTTAAATACCAGAAATTAAATCACCGATGAGATACCACGACCATAATTTTAACCAGCTAGTTCCATTTCAATCAAAGGCCTAGAGATATCATCTTCTATTAACTCAGAAGGGATAAATCCTTCCTTAACTTATTTAATTAATTTCATATCACTTATGACTGACCTAATGTATCCCATCTCATTATGAAAATATGTCAACATGATTTTCGATAATATATCAAAGTAAGTGATTCATGATATACATTAATAATAATATCAAGTCTAAGGACCAATACACACATTAGTAGATAGAAATATCCAGTGAAACATACAACATGTGGAATATATATTGGAAGGTATGTCCTCATAACCACCTTTACTAGAGATTGAAAATTGATAAATTCATGAGAATAATACTTATACACTAATGAGAATAAATCACCCAATATTAAAACATCATCTATGTCCTATTAGACAGATTTCATCTAGACCATATAATATATTTTTAAGAATATTATCATAATATTTCTAGTTTCCCATTATAGAGGGGAACTAATATAACCTCCAATATGATAGTGTTCAAACCCAAATAATCCTATAATTAAATAGATATTATGATTTATAAGTATTTATTTTATAGATTCATATTAATCATAGTTTTATGAATATTTTTATCAAAAAAAGAATAATTTTATTTAACTAAATAGTTTTTCCACGTATTACATGGTTTTATTTAAAAGTTAAATTTCTTAATTTTAGAATTTTAATTTTATAAAAATGGATTTATTTTAGGATTCAACTTAACAAATTTTTCTTAGGTTGAATTTTTTGTATTTTCTAAAAATATTGATTTTTTAGGTGAATTGTGAAAATACTGATTTTTATTAAAATTGTCATCTCATTTCAAGTATTTAAAAAGTAATATTATATTTTGGATTGGTTTTAAAGTGAAATTATAAAACTTTTACTAAAAATAATCAAATTAATTCCATATTAATAATCATTATACTTGATATTGGTATAAAATCAATTTTTTGATTAAAAGGGAAATTTCTAAAAAACCGTTTTTGTTACAGTTTGCGTCTTTATATTAAAATTAAGTTTTACCAATTTTGGAAATTGAATATGGTAAAATTTATTTAGTATTTGTAATTAGGAGGTTCAAATTTTATAATAAGGTTAATTTCATTTTTGGTCTTTATGAATAGCAATCTTGGTAAAACTTTTTCATTGGAGTAATGATTAAAATAGTTAACAAGAGGTTAAAACTTAGAGATAAGGTTAAAAATATCATAAAAATTTGTTTTAATTTAATTGTATGAGTGGATTTAAAATAAAACTAATATTATATTTGAAATATTTAATTTTATTTCCACATTCCTTTGATAAAGACATATAATATATTTAAAAGTTTTAAGTATTAACTTGTGAGCCACTCCCCTTACTTATAAAAAGGCACCTCCTATCATCACTTATTCACACACTTTAAGATTGATATATTGTCTAATACGTACTTGGATACCTTAACAACAACCCTATTCATGTATTAGAGTTATATTTCTTCTAAAAAGACCAACCTAATAAGGATTAAGGTGTAAGCCAATGGAGATTTTCTAAAGAAGAGATATAATTCTTAACAGAGTGGTTCATGTTTATTTCTTATTCTATCCCATTAAAATCTTATTTTACCATGATTAAATAATAAAGTAAATATATTCCATATACTAAAATTTTATTATAATTATGGTTCAACCTATTTTCATCTTCTTTTCCATCATATGGGAAATGAAAATATCGCTCGTGCGTACATGTGGACTACCACATCCACAAAGCGACATGTTTTATTTTTCATCACCATATCATATGGATGGTTAAAATTATGGATAAAACAAATTTATTTGATATTTATAAAATAATTATTTTTATTTAAATACAATATATTGCTTACCATCTTACCCTACCATCTGTTGGAAAATGATAACATCGCTCGTGCATACATGTGAACTACCACCTTCACAAAGCGATGTGATTTTTTTTTCATTTAAACCTTAAAAGTATAGTCATAATAATGTAATTAATGAATAAATATGAAATTTATAATATACATATGACTTTTTAAAAGTAAAATATTATATAATTTATTTATTTTCTACCCAGTAAAAAAATAGAAACATTGTTCATGAATATGTATAAACCATTGTCTCCATGAAATAACATGATTAATTTTTCATAACTGAATTAAATGGTTGGTTTTAAAAATGTATATAATATATAAATATGATAATTATAATTTTTTTAATATTATATAGGTAATGGAATCATAACCCCTTTGGCCACGATCAACACACTGATGTTATTTTGAGGTTATAAATCCAACGACCCCAAAACGACCAACATGAACATAACCATTTTAGTAACTAAATAAAATATGGTAATAAATGAAATAAAAAGAATAATTATAATGGAATTAAAATAAAAAATATTCTTAATAAATTAAATAACTAATATAATTTTATTATACAGTATTTATAGACTATATGAAGCTAGATGATACTTAAGGTGAGAGAATTTCTTTTAAAACTCTTATTTTAAAAGCTTTCCTTCTAACTCTTTTTCTTCCATGTCGAGGTTATTTTAAATATTTAAAGAATGTTCTTATTTATGGTTAAAATATTTATATATGTCATTTTGACTATATTTTACTTTATTTAATTTTTTTTAAAGGAATCTTTCCAACGTTTTCGATAAGGATTATTTTTAACTTTTTTCAAAAGTAATTTTTTAATGCATATGGATTGACTTCCTTTTCCCATCATCACAGTTATCATTCATTATAAATATTCCTCTATAATTTAACATGTTTTTTTAAAATTATATCATATTTCAACTCCTCTATGTTTTTTTTCATTTTAATAGTTTTAAATTAAAAATCATATTTATTCTTATGATTATGTGAAAATGGAAAGTGTTTTTATTATGGGTTCAATTATTTTTTCAATGGTTTTATGATAAAAAGTGAAATATTACAAATTTTTTATTCTTGATATAGCACTTTATTATTATAGACGATTAAAGGTGAGACCTATATAGCTCACGATGATGAGTGATCTCAATATAACTCTCTAATTCATTGGGTAATGATTAGTCTTCGAAGGTGAAAATAAGGGAGATAACTGTGTAGGTTAATCTTATGGAATTTATTGGGATTTAGTTATTATGAAATAGGTTAAACATGAGTGAACATAGTTTATGAATATGATGCTTCAAGATATCTATATTATGTTTTCAAAAATGGTTTTCATGTAAATATTTTGATTTCATAAGGTAAGGAAAGTTCATGATCTTTTAAAGGTGAAAGGTTTGAAATGTTTTAATGAGTTTCCACATGCCTAAAGTTGCATTATTAGTTTTAATATTCTTATTAATGGGTTTAAAACGATTTCTTTTAGAAAAAATTTATTTTCTCATGTGGATATATTTTATTTCAATTATCAATGCTTTAATGTAAAAAATGTAAAGGTCTTCATGGGTTTTCATGTTTTCACTAGACTAATGGGATTCCTTCATTTTTATGTCCCTTAATAAGTTTTTTGTGATCATACCAAATTTTAAAAAAAATCATAGGATCTAAGGATGATTAGAAACTATATAAAGGTCAAAACATTCCTCTTTGTACTCATCTTAAAATAATAAAAAGTGTCTTGAATGAAATAGGGGTGTAAACTTAATGCTCTATTCTTTTTTGTGTAAAATGTATACAATGTAGAAGTGTCCACTTTTTTGTGTAAGGTTCTTCATAATTCTATAAAACTATAAACCTAAAATATTATGGTAATGTAAAAAAAATGCAATCCTTACTGTTAAACTCATATTTAGGGGCTGTTAAAGTAACGAGCTGTTATAGTTGGTATCAGAGTAAAGGAGAAAATCATATCCTTGGGAAATATTTCATGTGAAAATTGGGATAAAGATGAATCTCCACCAAAGGTATTCATATAGAAAGGGATGACACTGGGGATGATGATAAGTGTCCCACCCAAGAGGTGTTTCTACCCATGGTGTGCTCTGATAGGTATCAACTATAAAAAACTAGGTATGGAACCAAACCATTATAGTAGGAATAAAATAAATATTTAGATATCTTTAGAGGTTAAGATAATGTTAAAAGGCATTTTAAATATACTTTAATTTATGGTTATATTATCATGGATAACTTTTGAAGATTTCGATGTTTCTTTATCTAATCAATGTTTGTTCATATTTTTTTTCCAAAAAGGAAACATGAAAACTGAAGTAAGAAGCAAATAATAGGTTAATAGCCTTCAAAATTAGAAACTAGAAATGATTAGAATAGAAAAATATGTGGCAGTGTTAACTTAGTTGAAATAGGCTATTAATGGTGGAACCCATGAAAGAGAACAAATTAATTCTCTATAAAGGAACATGTCTATATTGGATCATTTCATGAAATAACACCCTCTAACTTTTTATGGATATTTAGACTTAGTAAAAGTTGAATTATGGATAAATGTATCAGAGAAGATAATATAAGTTTTGGGATGTATGAGATATCAAAAATTAGATCTTGTTATTTATTATTTTGAAGGTGAAGTTGATTGATGGTAGTATCTAAATAATAATACTAAGGAAAAGTATGAGATTGATTCCATAGAGTGAAAATTCGTTAATTATATTTTTCTTGAGAAGTATTTTCCTAAAGTTCTTTGAATTTGAATAGAAAGGTAATTTATGGAGTTGAATCAAAAGTAAAAAGACTCAGTGGCCACTTATGAATCAAATTTTCCCAAACCATCTAGGTATTTACTAAAATTTATTCTATACCATGAGAGTAAAATTGATTGATTTTACACGGTTTGAAAACAAGTATATGAGGATCATTGGATCCTCAAGAATTTGAAAGTTATGAGGTAGTTTTACATTATATTGAGAAATATGATATGTATTTTTCTATGAATTATTTACTTTATGAAAACAAGGATAAGAAATGGTTAAGGTGGAAAGCAATGGAGAAGAATTAAACCAAGAAAACTGGTGTTAATCCCCCAAAATGTTCAAAATTTGGTAAAATTCATTTTAAAGAATGTTTTATGGGATTAATAAAGTGTTACCAATGTTTGAAGCTTGGTTATTTGGCTCATGACTACAAGAAAAATAGTTATGATCAGAGAAGTAATCGTAAAAATGATAGTCAATCAATAGTAAGATATTTTAATTATGATGATTTGGGACATTATGATGATGCATTTTCAAATCTAGTTACTAAAGGTGGTAATAATAAAGATTAGAAACAAAAAGGTGTGAAAAAGACTTTTTCTACTACTACAGTAGATTCAAGACCCTAAAATGAAGTAGTGATTGGCACATTACTTTTTATTCAGATTATGTCAATGTATTGTTTGATTTGGGATCCAAAAATTATTTTATATCTTGGAAATTTAAATGTAAAATAGAAATATTATCTCAATAAATAGAGTCATTAGTTTTGGTAAAAACTTTTTGTGGTAGTATAAAGGAATTTTTTTATAGAAATCTTCTTGTTATCATTTACAAAATGTTTTTTCTTGTAAACCTTATTATATTTTCCCTTATAGATTTTAACGACATTCTAGATATAGATTGAATTTCAATTTATCATGATAAGATATATTATAGTTATAAAGAAGTTATTTTTAAAAATTATTTTCCATTTTTATGTAAGAATGAATTATTACCTTTGATAACATATTAAGAAGCTAAGAAACTGATACAAGGTGGAAGTGAAAGTTATATTGAACATATTATTGAGAAGAAAGGAACTATTCAAATTAGTTATGTGTTGGTAGTAAATAAATATTTGGATGTATTTCCTGATGATTTTACTAGTTCTATTCATGATTAAGAGGTTTAATTCACTATTTAATTAGTTCCATAATCTAATCCAATTTCAAAACCCCCTTATCACATAGATCTGATAGAACTTTTGGAATTGAAAAAGCAGTAAGGTAAGATGCTTAATAAGGGTTTTAATCATCTTGACACTTCAACTTGGGGCGATCCTATTCTATTTTTTTAAAAATAAGTATGGTTACATGATACTTTTCATTTATTATAAATCACTCAATAACATTATTGTTAAGAATAAGTATTTGTTACCTTATATTGATTACTTGTTTGATCATCTATAATGTGATTACTATTTTTTTAATATTGATATCAGGTTTGGGTATCACCTGTTGAAGGTGAAGGGGGAAGACATTCTGGTGATGACATTCTGTACTTGGTATGGGCATTATGAGTTTGGGGTTATGCCTTTAGGGTTAACAAATGCACTCGTTGTATTTATGGATCTTATGAATAGAGTTTCCATGATTGTTTAGATAAATTTATCATAGTTTTTATTAATGATATTCTAGTTTACTATAAAAGTTGTAAGGAACATGATTAACATATAAATACTATTCTAAAATATTTAAAAGAAAATAATTTGTATGGAAAATTCAGTAAATATGAATTTTATTTACAATAGATTTTATTCCTTGGGTATATTATTTATAAATATGAAATAATTACCAATCCTTCTAAAAGTAAAGTAGTGGAAGAGTGTTCAAGGCCTAAAAATTTCCCTAATATTTGAAGTTTTCTTAGATTAGCAGGTTACTACCAAAGGTTTGTTGAAAATTTTTCTCAGTTATCTAGTCTACTAACTGATTTAACTTGAAAAGGAGTTAAATTCATTTGGAAAAAGGAATGTGATTATTATTTTTGAATTGAAAAAAGATTTTTTAATTCTCTAATGTTGACCTTTATAATAAGAAATGGAAAAGTTATTATATACAGTGATGTTTATTTGAAGGAACTTGGTTGAGTTTTCATGCAAGATGATCGATTAATTGCATACACTTCCTATCAATTAAAAAACTATGAGCAGAATTACCTTACACATTATCATGACTTTTAATGGTCATTTTTTAATTTAAAAATTTAGAGGAATATTTTATATGGGATAAAATATAAAATATATACCGACCATAAAGGTTTAAAGTATATATTCACTGAAAAATAGTTGAACATGAGGCAGAAAAGATAGTCAGAACTAATAAATGGTATTGCATGATTCACTATCATCTAGGTAAAGAAAAAAATGTGGTTGATGCCTTGAGTTGAAAAGATAATGTATTATTAACCATGTTACATATGGAACATGAAACTTTGGTTAATTATTTGATAAATATTATCCTAGAAATTGTGCATCTAGGAATACCCCCTCTGTTGGTTTAGGTGTCAGTTCAGTCATCTTTGTCTAATAAAATTATGCATTATTGGAAAGAAGATTGTGATTTTCAATAAATGGTTGAATTGTTCAATAAGTGTAAGTTTCATAAATTTGAAATTTATAAGGAAAGTTCTATGATATTTATAAAGTGGTTGTGTGTTCCAAGTGATTCCCATTTGAAGAAGTAATTATTGAATTAATCTCACAACTCTCTATTTTACATTCATCCCAGTATCACTAATATGTATATAAACATTCAGGAATATTATTAGTGGGGTGGAATAAATAAACATATTACTTATTTTACTATGAAATTTTTGAATTATCAATTATTAAAAGATGATTGAAAACTACCAAAGGGGATGATTCATCCTTTTTTATTTCCTGAATGAAAATGGGATAATATGTCTATAGATTTTGTGGCAAGATTACTAAATACATCTTGAGGTAATAATGTGATTCAGGTTATTATTGATCATTTGACTAAATCTATACATTTTCTTCCTATCTGAGATACTATATATTTGGATCAACTTCCTTTAATTTACCTTAAAGAGATAACCATTTTATATTAAAGAGAGAGTAAGATTACACCGATTTCCTCTCTCTATTATATCTAATAATGATCCTATATTTACCTCAGTTTTTTAGAAAGGACTTCAAAAGTCAATGGGTACTAAATTAAATTTCATCACAACCTCTCGTCTTCAATTTTTTGCAAAGTTGGAGTGAATAATTCATACTTTGGAAGATATGATTCATGATTTCTCTTTGGATTATCATGGAAGTTAGAATCAATATATTTCTTTGGTGAAATTTTCTTATAATAATAGTTTTCAATCCAGTATATATATGACACCTTTTTAGGAATTATATGAAAAGAAATGTCAAAATCCATTATGTTGAGATAAATTTGGTGAAATGGAGTTGTTTGGACCAGAACTAGTAGATAAAATGATTGAGAAGGTAAAAATGATTAAATATCACATGAGAGAATCTCATAGCATACGAAAGAGTTATGTATACAATATGAGGAAAAAAATTTCATTTGAGGTAGGCGATCATGTCTTTCTTAAAATATCTCCCTGGAAAAGTGTTATACGCTTTGGAAAAAATGGAAAGTTAAGTTTTTTTTATTGGAACATATGAAATTATATAAAAAGTGGGATCATTTTCTTATCAAGTAGCCTTAAATTTGAGTTTATCTTAGGTACATGATGTGTTTCTTGTTTCGTTGATAAGGAACTATGTACCTGATGCATCTAATGTTTCATTGTTCAAGTAAAATTATGGGGATAAAATTTCTTAAATGGGTGAAAATTTGAAAACTGGAGTAATCTTATAAATAAATAAATCTTATGATTTATATTTATTCATTTTATGGATTCATATTCATTATAGTTTTATAAATAATTTTATCAAAAAATAAATAGTTTTATTTAACTAAATTGATTTTCCATGAATTACATAGTTTTATTTAAAATTTAAAATTATTTATTTTAGAATTTTAATTTTATAAAAATTAATTCATTTTTGGATTCAACACCACAAATTTATCTTAGTTTTAATTTTTATGATTTTTATGAAAATATTGATTTTTGGGTGAATAATGAAAATACCGATATTTATTAAAATTTTCATTTGATTTCAAGTATTTTAAAAGTCCCATTATATTTTTTTTATTTTTAAGTGAAATTATTACAATTTTACTATAAATAATCCAATTAATTCCATATTAATATGCATTATACTTGATTTTGGTGTAAAATCATTTTTATGCTTAAAAGGGCATTTTTCTAAAAATTGTTCTCGTTGTGGTTTGCATATTTATATTAAAATTAATTTCTACCACTTATATAAATTTAATATGGTAAAATTGATTTCATATTTGGAATTAGGATTTTCAAATCAGGTAATAATTTTAATTTCATTTTTATTTATAATGAATTGTAACATTGGTAAATCTTTACCACCATGAACAAGGGGGTTAAAACTAAGGGATAAAGTTTAAAATGAAATATTTTTTTAAATATGATTATATTAGTGTATTTTAACTCATAATCACACTAGATGATAAATATTTTTGAACAAATTTTTTTGAGAAATACATATAATATTTTTATAAGATTTATGTATCTACAAGTGTGTGACTCCCCTCACTTATAAAATGGAACCTCCTATCCTCACTTATTCACACACTTTGAGCACTATATCTTAGTAAATACCTACCAAAATACTTTCTCAACTCTGATACCCACATAATAGAGGTCTTGGTCTCACCAAAAGACCATCTTAAAAGATATTAAGGTGTAAAAGAGATATTTTCCAAAAAGCTTTATAATTCTTAATTGAGTGTTTCATGTTTATTTATTATTCCACCTCTGTAAAATATTCTTTAACCATGTTGAAATAATAACATAATTATCTTAAATATACATAAATTTTATTATGATTCTTCCATAACTCTTTTTCATCTTTTTTCCATCCTATGAGAAATGAAAACACCGCTTGTGTGTACGTGTAGACTACCACCTCCACGAAGCGACATGTTTCATTTTTCATCACCTAATCATATGGGTGGTTAAAGTTATGGATAAAATCAATATATATTATATTTATAACAAAATTATTATTCTTTAATGATAATATATTACTTACCATCTCACCCTACCATTTTTTGGAAAATGATAACGTCGCTCTTGCGTACATGTGGACTACCATCACCAGAAAGAGTTGCGATTCATATTATATTTCCACATTAAAATATAGGTAATAATAATAGAACTAATTAATAAATATGAAATTTATAAAATATATATGATACTATAAAATTAAAATATCATCTACTTTATTTTCTTTCCACCTAGTAGAAAAATGGAAACATTGTTCATGTGTAGGTACGAACTACCGTCTCCCTGAAAAAATGTGATTATTTTTTCATAAACACCTTACATGGTTGGTTTTAAAAGTGTATATAATATATAAATATTATAATTATGAAATTTTAATATTCTTAAGACAATTTAACCATAATACATTTCACCATTGTCAACACACTGATGTTATTTTGTGGTTATAAACCAAACAATCTCAAAATGTCTAATGTGAACCTAACCATTTTAGTAACTAAATAAAGCATAAAAATAAATGAAATAATAGAATGGAAAATAAAAATGTTTTTAATCAATTATAAAACTAATATAATTTTATTATTTAGGAATTGTAGAATGTATGAATCTAGATGGGAATTAAGTTAAGGGAATTTCTTTTAAAAATATTGTTTTAAAAGTTTACCATCCAACTATTTTTCATCCGTGTCAAGGTTCTTTTAAATATTTCAAGAATGTTATTGTTTATGATTAAAATATTTCTATAGGTCATTTTTTACTATATTTTACTTTCTTTACAATGTTTTCAAAAGGAATCTTTCAACATTTTCCATATGGGTTATTTTTAACTATTTATAGAAGTCCAAAAAATATTTTTTTAACATCTACAAATTGACCACATTTTCCTGTCATAATAGCGATGATTAATTATCAAACTTTATCTATAAGTTAATAAGTATTTTTCAATGTAGATACAACTCCTACTCTTCAAGGAAATTTTCATTTTTAATAATTTTAAAAGAAAAATTATATTTCTCCTTATGATTATGTAAAAATGGAAAGTGTTTTGCATATGGTTTCAAATGAGTTTTTCAAGGGTATTATAATTAAAAAGTGAAAGATTATTTTTTTCTTATGATACATTACTTGAGAATTATAGATTATGATGGATTAGTTCGATATAGCTCATGATAATGGGTGATCCCAATATACCTCTCCAATACATTGTGTAATGATTAGTCTTTTAAGGCACAAATGAGAGAGATAATAGCGTGGGTTACTCTTATGAAATTACTTGGGATTTAGTTATTATAAAATGGGTTAAACATTAGTGAACATCGGTTATGAATATGATTCTTATAAAAATTGTTTATATATATATATTTTATTTCATGAGGTAAAGAAAGTTTATGAACTTTTAAAGGTGAAAGGTTTGAAATGTTTTCATGAGTTCCAATGTGCCTCATGACGACTTCATGGGTTTTTTATTATTAATAATGGTATTTAGAGGTTTTATTTGAGAAAATTATGATTTTATCATGTGAATATGTTTTATTTAGGTGCTCAAAGTTTTATTATGAAAAAGGTAAAATTCTTCATGGGTTTTCTTATTTTCACTAGACTTACAAGATTCCATTATTTTTTTGTTACTTATTGAGATTTTTGTTCACATACCATGTTTTCAAATGTTTTTCATATGATATAAGGATGAGTATGAACTATAAAACATTCAAAATTTTCACTTTAGATTCATCCTAAAAGAAGAAAAAGCATCTTGAATAAAATAGGGGTGTAAACTTAATGATTTTTTGTGTGTAAAAATGTACACTATGTAGAAGTGTCCACTTTTTTGATACCTTGTTTTAGTTGTGAAAAAATGTACATTGTTTGGAAGTGTCCACTTTTTTGTGTAATGTTTTTCCCAATTCTCAAAAACTCTAAAACTAAAAGATCATGAGAATGTAAAAATATGATTTTCTTACTATTAAAATCATATTTATGTGTTATTAAACTAACATGTCATTATAGATAGATACTCTCTAGACATTATCACATTAAATATACACATAATAACTCTCATCATGTGATAATATGTTAATTAATATTAATATTATGGCAATCGAATGTACAAAGTCATTTGGTTCTAGGGCACCAACTCCAACAAAATTTCACTTTCACTAAAGACAACTACTAAACAACTTGTTAAATCTCACATTATAAACATGCTTCTACTAAGGTATGACTATAGTTGTTGTGCCTTTCACTTTCTCCTATGGATGCTCTACTTACTTTGATTTTACTCCTTTGAGAAAATACCCCAAGAAGTGATATCAGTGACTATTTTCCTTTTATCCTCTATCATAAAATTTCCATAATAGATAATACCATAGTTATAATATTATCATATGATAACATTTTACTATCTTCATACAAATAAAAAATATAGAACAAATAATTATTAAATCACTTATTAACACACATCATAAGTCACAAAATACTGGATATATATATATATATGGAAAACACTAACAATAATAAGTTTTTCTTGATTATTAAATCATCCTTAATATAATACTAGATTAAATTAATCTATAGGAGGAATAGTTTTTGTTATTCAGAGTGAGTAACTCAAGATGGGGGTTAATTGAGTTCCTGATAATTTTTTTATTAAAAACAAGTTTAAATAAAATACCCAATTAAAAACAAATCCTCCCAGTTAATCAAAAGAGTAGATTAATATAATTTTGACCTTTTAAAAGATTTATGAAATATTTTTTAGTGCTCATTTAAAAAAATATAAAAATTGATTTAACTTTTGAAATCAATTCACTTAATAAAATACTTATATAAACACTATTTAAGGTTAACTATCAAAGTATGAGTTTTGTTTGCATCTTAAAAATGAATACAATTTAAATCTTTGAAAAGAATGAAACAAAACAAAATCACATAATGGAATAAAAAAGGGGTTCAGTCTCAAGATGAGACATAATCCCCTCTATTTGGAAATCACCCAGTACCAAGAAGATTATAAACTACAATCTGATCTACAACCTGGATTGTGTATACACACAATAACTTATAATCTATCTATCCATGCAGAGACCTCTTCCGTAATGAATTTTGGAAGAAACAACTCCGGACACACAATGACCTCTTCTAAAAACACCATGGATAAGAAGATGAAAATATAGATAGATATTATCAAGTATTCTCTAATTCTAGAACAAGAACTAGTGTGTGTTGATAAAATGAGAAAACAACACATTTCTAGAATGTAAAACCAAACAATCAAAAGAGAAATCTATAACATCTATAAAAGGAAATTATTATCCTTATGAAGTGCTCCAAATGATTGAGTGTCCTTGGATGTGGCTTATTGAGGAGCTCAAGATGTTTCTATGAAAGTATTAGTAAAATAGAGTGTCACAAAGCTCTCAACATTCTGACTATAGGAAAAGATATGGATGTTCAATGTACTCTACTCTTTTATATTTAGATGTAAGTAAGTATATAGAATTTAAGATCTTGAGTGATGATACTTTTAGTATTCAACAAGACACAAAATTGATCATATGCTTTTGCTTTCAACACCCATGCATAAGAGAGTCTTCTTTGAATATAAAGCATTGCATGAAGGAATGTCCGTTTGAAGAATAATCATTCGGATCTTTTTCATACTCATACTGAGCTCTGAAATTGAATACAATGCATCCCTATAATATTTAATAAAATAATCATTAAATAATACTTTGAATTAACTCCCGTAATATATCTATTGGGAGTATTTAATTCAAATAAGGTATAATGGTGACGATGACTCTTCTAGTAGCAAGAAATATCTAGCAATAATATATCTATGGCAATGAATCATCCTGGTGATGAGTCAGTCTAGTATTAGATCATTCTAGCGGTGGCTCATTTGAACCAATGGCGAATCATTTGAACTAGCGGTCTCTCAAGCTATTGGTGAGACATTTGTACTAATGGTGAGACATGTCTAGTGGCGGCTCAATTTTACTAATGGTGAGTCATGTTGATGGTCACTCATTTGGTGGTGACTCATGTTTGATGGTGAGACATTTTCACTAACGGTGAGACATTTATGAAGTCATATAAACTCTATAAATGAGACATTGAACTAATGGTGTGACATTTATAGTGGAAAAAAACTCCGACGGTTAGAAATTCTGGCGGTGAAACATTTGAACTAACAACAACTCACGCCGACACTTAGCCAAATTTTCATCAGATTTAATTATATTATAAAATTATTTCATAAAATAGTAAAATAATTATAAACATAATAAACATTATTTGTGAGAATTAAAATAAGGTGTTTCCAAAAATATCACCCCTTTTGATGATCACAAATCATTGAATTTTTATAAACCATGTATAAGATAAACTCAGATATAAAAAAATGGATTTAAAGGAAAAAAGTTTTATTAACATTTCAAATATCAAATGTGAGATATAAAGAAATGATATATCAAAGATATGGTATCAAAGAAATGTGATATCAAAGGATACAATCCATATAAAAATTTGGTATTAAAGAATAACATCCAAATAAAGTAAATATTAGAAGATAAGTACAATACCAATAATTAATGTAATTAAGGTTGTAAAAGGTAAAGAAAATCAAACCCAAATAATGGTATCAAAGAACAAATAAGGATAATATCAAAGGATGAATCCAAATAAATATGATATCAAGTAAATAGTTAGAATAAGGACATATAAATGAGTAAGGACCAAATATAAACTTGGTACAAGGTAACATAAAAAAGAATAGATAAATGAAGTATCAAAGGTAACTTATCAAGGATGAATAAAAAATATAAAAGAATAAGGAAAATATAAAAAATATCAAAGAATAAGGAAAATTACATCATCCAACTTTCTCCCCCTTTCGGGATTATCAAAAAGGTAAAAGAAGAAACAATAAATAAAAATATATGAACAAAAAGTATCAGAGATAAATATAGTATCAAATGATAACTAATAAAAGATAACAAGAACAAGAGACAAATGTCCTTAAGTTTAAAAATTCAAGATATTACATCCTAAAGGAAAAAATATAACAAAAATCCATATCAAAGACTAATGTAAATCAGAGTTACTCCTAGCTTTGGAGGCATGATAATTAGGTACCTTTACCTTATCATAGGAAGGATGGAAAAAGGTAGAGGTTGAGGGTGTTATGATAATAGTTGGACATACTAAAGGTAAATAAGGAGTAGAAAGATCTCTAATAATTACTGGTCTAAGATTTTAGACAACTTCCCTAGGAGACATGTTAAATGGCTGGTACTATAGAGGAAAAGGTTATGAAGAAGGAGAATCTATGAATGTTGTAACACCCCGAGCTTTCACGATACGCCTCTCTTTCAATAATGCAATAGGTTGCATTTTACGCAAGTTTGAGTTCTAACACACCGCGACTAATCAAAGTAGCCGTTATGAATAGTAATACCCACTTTTTAAAATTATAGAAATTTTATATTTCAAAATGGACTTCATTTTTGTATTCGTAATATCGAAATTATCCTAAGTTGATTTTTTTGTAATTTTTTGAGAACTTTCAATTTTTTATGAATAGTGAAAAATACTTAAAAACAAATTTTTTAATCAAAATAATTTATAGTGATAAATTATACTATTGAGTGGTTTTAAAGTATAATTATAATATATTTTTACCGTTATATCCAATGGTGGTCATTAGAATTAATTTCACTTTTAAATTGGACATAAACAATTGTCAATCTTTTGATATATATTGTTTCTAAAAAACACGCTATTTGTTGTGACAGCGGGAATTAATTATAAAATTAATTAATGAAACTTATATGTTTGTAATTTCATAAAATAGACATCATTTTTGAATTCGGAATATCAATTATAGCTTAGGGTGAAATTTTGGCATTGTTCTGAAAAACTTCAATTTTTGATACCACTAAGTGGTAGTTAAAAAACTGATTTTTCGTTTAAATGAAACATTAACACTTCTGTGATTTGATTTAAAAAAAACCGACATTCATGGTTGTCATTAGGAAGTAAAATGTGGTTCAATGGGATTAAAATAATTTTTTGGTGAATAGTAACTTTTAAGTTTAATTAATCACGATTAAAGGTAATTAGTGAAATTTAAGGTAAAAATAGTATTATAAAAATATGGAATGACCTTTACACTTGTCCAACCACTATTGGATGTGTCATGGCTGACAAAGAAAATCCATGGGTCAACTTGGGGACCCCATGGAGCCACTTTGGTAGGAAAAGGACATAAATAACTTTTTATTTAATGTTAAAATAAAAAGGTCACAAACAAGAGTTGTTTTACTAAAATAATTTTTAAATGGGGTTATACAAATCATATTTTTGACTATAAATATTCATTAGAAATATAAAAAGATTTCCTACATCATGATATTTGTTTTATAATTTTTAGACATTAAATAAATTAAATTATTTATGACACCATGATGATGCAATGATTACCTCATTAATTAACGATTTTCATAAAATGGAAGGATAATGTAAAATCTAAGCATTACACTTGTCCAAATCCTATTTTATGAGAATATTTCGAACCCTTATCACATTATCCTCGAAATATATAAGTGTGGGACCTTTAGAATCCGAAAAAGCATTTCATAATAATGTAACATTTCAATCATTCCAAGAGTGCCCCTCCTCTCCTCTTATAAAAGGCCCCCACCTCTACCACCTTATTCAAACTTTCAAGCCATTTGGCTCGGACAAACTCTGCCCAAATACTCTCCCAAATTCCCTCCCTTACTCCTAAAAGCCTCACTTTGGGCAGAATTCTTCCCAAGGAAGCCTTTGGCTCAAATCAAAAGAGTTACCCAATTTTAAGGTAATGTCTTCGCTTATGTTATTTTGTTTTATTTTGCTTATAAAACCCCCTAAACTCTTTTTATTCATTTATTTTGTAACAAAACCAGTATCCTAAATATACTAGGATTTTTTTATAAGAATTATTCGAGCTACACTTACACACACCTACATCTAATGGTTAAAGAACATACTGTTTCTGTGGATGGCGAATTTATGCCTCACGAAACGATGATTGTTCAACACTCATATAACACCTTCAAAGGTGGCCATTAAGATGTCAATATATTTATAAATAATATATAATATGTTTATGTTTTACTTAAGGTTCTGTATTTTTCATTTATGGCATACCTTTATTGTTTCCATTATGGGTAAACGCGATATTTTCATTTTAGGAAGTGCGGACTACCGCCCCCTCAAAGTGATTTGAATCGTTAATGCCATATGTGGGATGTATAAAGGATGGATTAAATGATATTATATATGATATTATACTGGAATTATAATATACCTTTATATCATTATGATTTCATTCCATTAAATATGAAATAGAAATGAAAGTAGCGTTCATGCGTACGTACGGCTTACCGTCTCCATGAACGGTGCATTTCATTTCTTACCTCTAAATGTTATGTAATATTATTAATGAATGTATATACTGGATATATATGAGATATATGATATTTATATCATGAATATAATTCTGGATATAATGGATATTTCACCACATGAACAACTTGTAATTATAAGAAGTCTATTTTTGACTCAAGTACCAAAGAGCGACAAAACGACCGTTATTAACTTAAATAATTACAAAATGTTCATAACATGGTAATAAGTGATATTAAAGGAATAAGAAACTTGAAAAGGTTCTTAAGAAACTATAAATTAACTCTAGTTTATTATTCAGGAGGTTAAAGAACGGTCGAGTCAAGACAGGACGCAAGGTAAGGGAACCTCTTAACCCAATTACCATTCTTTGGGTTAATCTCCTACTTTCAAATTAAGTCATGATATTATTATGTCCTATCTTGTATTTTTAATTTATTTATGTGTAATTATAGTGAATACACATAATAGATCTATTTTATTTAAAAAAATGATCTTTTTAAGGGACTTCGTCTCAATCTCCTTTCATTGAGGCATATTTGGTTTTATACACAACTTTCTTTTATACGGTGTATAAACCCCTTTGACTTTTAAGTTTATTCAAAAGAAATATTTTTATACGAATTGTTTTACTAAATGACAAAAAGGAATGTTTTTCTTTTTTTATGTATGCGGCGACAATGACATCTCCGCCGTCGTGACCATTATTTGAGTTTCGGCTTCCTCTACAAGCCATAAATTTTTTTAATGAAAAATAAATACAAAGTTTTAACTTTATTTTATTTTGGTATTGAAAATGGTTTTGAAAGTGTTTTTATTATATCAATGTGTTGTATTGATATCTTGTGATTGAAATGTGGAAATGTTATGTTTCCTTTCTGCATGTTTTATGTGATACGATTATGTTATGGTTTATGATATGTTTAAACCTATTCATATGAGGAATGCATTGGACTTAATAAGTGACGGGTGGAGCCCGCTACAGCTCCTCAATGCATTGGTAGGTCTCATGAGACAAACTAGTGTCTTGGCACGAGGCCTTGACAAAATCTTATTTGTGGCCTTGGCACGAGGCCTTGGCTACGTGGTTATGATAGTCTGGCATTATGCATTCCATCATTATGAAAGTGGTTATTAATATTGCATGTGATTATTCGACCAGTAGAATATCCATGTGAAGAAGTAAATGTCATTATCTCATTTTACTTTTGCCATATTATGTAGAAGTTCAAGTTCAAAAGGCTTTTGTTGTAGTTATACATTGCCTTAAACGTTTATGTTTATTGATGAAAGCTTCCACTATATTTTTATCCTTACTGAGCATCTGAGCTCACCCCTTTCAATGTTTTAATTTTTCCAGGATGTGATGAAGTATTATAGGAATGACCTGCAGGGATAGTCTGAAGGGGATATGAGTGTGGAAAATGGAGACTATGTTATTTTAGTTTTTCACTTTGTGATGTAATGTGACATTTATGAATGTATCTAGTGTTTCCAAGGCTACTAAACTAATCGGTCTTTTCAGACTTGATCTTTTGTGATCATGCTAATGTTACGAAGTAATGCACTGACTCTGGGTAACTGGGGTCAGGGCATTACAAAGGTTTTCATAGGAATAGCTTCTAGAGCAATAATAGAAGTGGAAGATACATACAGAAATAGATTCATAGTATTGAAAAAATTCTTGGTAATATTGCTTCCACTCTCCATTGCATTAAAAACAATTATTTTACTCCATAAAAAGATTAGGTAGAGGTGGAAAAACCTTTAACTGGTTAACTTACTCCTTGAATTCCCTGGTGACAGGTAGAATCCTGAGATTCTCAGGCAAAAACTTGAAATGAGTATTCAATTCATGTTTTGTATACACCCTATAAAGGAAATATTTAATGGCCTTTGTGATGGTTTCCTAATCACTTAGAGATTTATTTAAACATTCCCTTACTAGTTTTTATATATGATCACCATACTGAAAAATCTATTTTAGATCCTCCTAATGAGTAGCATGAATATCACCTAAGGATTCTTGAAGTTCCTCTCAAACTACTGATCAATCCAACTCTAAATAAAAGGAATTAGAGGGAGGTGGAGCATAATATTTATAATCCATTAAAGGTAAAATCTATAACCTATCCATTATACCAACCTATCTAGTATCAAAGGAGTATATCATTTCCTCCATAAATGGCCTCATATAATCTATCTCATTGGCTAACTATCTATTATATATTTCCACTTCCTGGATGTGATGATTAAACATTAGCTGAATCTAATAAACCAAAAGATCAAAAAAGTGTTTCACATAAGATTGACTGAGATGAGTGATAAGATGTGTTTGAGACCTTAAAATCCTACTAAAACCAGTAATAAGACTCCCTCTAAAGGAATCAAGATCTACTCTATAAATTTCATTAGAAGGAACTAGAATAGAAGGTGTCTCAATACTAGGCATATCATCCCTCTCAGCACTAGGAACTACAAAATGTTAAGGCTCTGATCTACTAGTAGGTGAATCATCTATAGGAAAGGCTTTAGGTTCAACTTAATATCTCTTAGGATATGTTCCATCTCTAGCAGAGATAGTTGGTCCACCATCCTTTGGTGTAATTCCCTCATCACCATCATAGTCAACATATACTAAACTATGAATCTTGGAACATGGGGAAGGATCCCCCTTAAAGGATACCTAACACTCTGCTTGAGTATCTCTAACAAATTCCTCATCAATAGATCTGGACTCTGAATAGTCCAAACCAAGCTGAATACAACTTGAGAATTTCTCCCATTCGACATGGGAAACAAACACTTTGATAGAAATATGGGACCTCTTCCCCTCAGAAGGAAATTGAGTCTCTCCACAAACAGATACAACATATATAATAGGATCTGGAACTAATTTCTCCAAGGAAACAGATATGGATAAACCAAGACTCTCAGCATGTGTAGGACTAGGTGAGCCAAGTCTCTCCATAGACCTAGCTAAAGCAACAGAACCATCAGGGGAAGGAAGATGTGATTGTTCCTTAATTTCCTTAGCAATAGGATTAAGACCATCACCATCACTATCCTCATCCTCATCACCATATCCATTCTCATAATCACTTACACCCTTTTCACTATCTTCATTATAAACTTCCACAAATTCTTTAGAATATTTAGTAGAGGATATTCTAATCTGATCATCACCTAAAACTTTTGTCTCATCATCACCCCTATCCATTTCACTTAACAAACTCTATCGGGCAGGGAGAGAGGCAGGAGGACTGACAAGTCCAAAAGTCAAAACAGGCCTCTTTGGGATGCATGGATCACTATACCTCTCAACTAAGGTAGACACCTCCTCATTAATAGAAACTTTCTCTTCTTCCTCATCAGAGTAATCAACTAACTCATCTGGATCCAATCTAGGATCCACTAAATTCTTGGGTCAAGTAGGATGATCTATGGGATTAAAATCCTCACATATATTTTCATTATATTTAACCTAATTCTCCATCCAAGGGTTCCACCTCACCCTCATCCTTTTAAAAATTAATTTAGTCAAATAGAAACCTTTACATTTAACCTCAACTTATTTCTCTTCATAAATCTCAAACTTTTTTTCCAACAAGGCTGAAATAAACTTATAATAAATCAAAAAATTATATCTGAAGGATGTCTTACACATCTCAAACATATTTACCATAAAGAATCTTCATATATTGATCATGTCCCCTCATTTCATAAGGAATAGGAGATACACATCTTGATATATTAAGGTATTAAAGTCCCCTTTATCAGGAAATAACAAATACTAAACAAAATTAAATAGAATCCTACATTTACCATCCAACATAGCAGAAGTAGGTCTCCTTATAGTTCTATCTCTATTCAGATCTAAAAAATAATCCTCATACCTGAATGATTCACTACCACTGGGTATCATTGTAACATCCCAGGTAAATAAAGAATAAAACATTTTCATTTTTATTAGTATTTAAGAATTAAATATTAATTTTACTTTAAAGAGGTTGCTAAGTTCGATAGCGTACCCGATACGCAACAAAGAGTTTCTTTGAAATCTTACGTTGCACACTAGTAATAAAATAATATTATTTTAAATGGTAGTTAACACGTAGCCGTTGTATTGGCGGGAATGAATAGAAATAACTAAAATATTATTATATATGTTTGTTAAATGTTTTTACATTTATCCAATAAAGGATAAAGGCTTAAAATACGAAAAGAATTCAATTTTAGGCATATATACTCTAATTTTCACTAAAAGGTCGAACTATCGCCTTTTGATGGAGAACCCTCTTTAAATATAGTTTTGGTCACTCTTATACATTCTATTAGACCAAATAAAATTCTTCTTTAGAATCGGGACATCAAATTTTACTTTGTGTGAATTTTTGGTATTTTTCCGATAAAGTTCATTTTTTTAATGAATAGTGAAAAATGTTGTATTTTAATTCAAAACCTATTTTTAATATAATTTATTTATATGATTAGATTATATTTTTAATGGGTTTTAAAGTGAAATTAGAATATATTTTTACCATTTAATCCAATGGTGGTCGTTAGAATCAATTTCACTTTGAAATTGGACTTAAACTAGTGTCAATCTTTTGATACTTATTGTTTCATAAAAACACGCTATTTGTCATGACAACGTGAATTAATTATTAAATTAACTAATGTAAATTATATGATTTGAATTTTGTAAAATAGAAATCATTTTTGAATTCAGAATATCAAATATAGCTTAGGGTGAAGTTTTGGTATTTTTCTTAACAACTTCAATTTTTGATGAATAGTGAAACCACTAAGTGGTACTTATAAAAACTGATTTTCCGTTTAAATGAAATTTTACCACCTTTGTGTTTTGAATTTCAAAAATCCGACATACATGGTTGTCATTAAGAAATAAAATGTGGTTCAATGGGATTAAAATAATTTTTTGGTGAATAGTAACTTTTAAGTTTTTAATCGCGATTAGAGGTAATTAGTGTAGTTTAGGGTAAAAATAATGTTTTAAAAATATGAAATGACCTAGACACATGTCCTACCCTTATTTGATGTGTCATGTCCGACCAAGAAAATACATGGGTCAACTTGGGGACCCCATGGAGCCACTTTGGTAGGAAAATGACATTAATACCTTTTTATTTAAAGTTAAAATTAAAATGTTACAAACATGTGTTGTTTTACTAAAACAATTTTTACATGGGGTTATACAAGTCATATTTTTGACTATAAATATTCATTAGAAAGCTAAAAAGATTTCCTACATCATGATATTTTTTTATTTATGACATCATGATGATGCATCGATTACCTCATTAATGAACGATTTAAATAAAATGAAAAGATAATGTAAAATCTAAGACTTACACTTGTCAAAGACCTATTGGATAAGTATATTTCGAACCCTTATCACCTTATCCTAGAATTATATCAATGTGGGACCTTTAAAATCCGAAAATAATTTTATAATAAAGTAAATTCTTATAACTTTCCAAGAGTGCCCCTCCTCTCCTCTTATAAAAGGCCCCCACCTCTACCTCCTTACCCACACCTCTCAAGCCTTTGGTTCGGCCAAGCTCTACTCTTTTTGTCTCTCCACATCCCTCTCTTACTCTTAGAAGCCTCACTTTGGACAGAAGTCTTCCCAAGGAAGCCTTTGAGATTAAATCTAAGAGAGTTACCCGATTTTTAGGTAATGTTTTCTTTTGTGTTCTTTTGTTTTATTTTTCTTCTCCAACCCCCTAAACTATTTTTATTCATTTCTTTTGTAACAACTCTAGTATCTTCAATATACTAGGATTTTTTTATAATAAGAATTTGAGCTACACTTACACACACCTACATCTAATGGTTAAAGAACATACTGTTTCCTTGGATGGCGAATTTATGCCTCACGAAACGATGATTGTTCAATATTCTTCCAACACCTTCAAAGGTGTCCATTAAGATTTCACTATATTTATATATGATATATATGACATATACATCATGAATATCATTCTTGAGATAATGGATATTTGACTACTTGAACAACTTGTAAATATAAGAAGTTCACTTTTGACTCAAGTACCAATGACCGACAAAACGACCATTATTAACTTAAATAATTACATAATGTTCATAACATGGTAATAAGTGATATAAAAGGAATAATGAACTTGAAAAAGGTTCTTAAGCAAGTATAAATTAACTCAAGTTTATTATTCAGGACGTTAAAGAACGATCGAGTCAAGTCGGACCCGAGGTAAGGGACTTCGTCTCAATCTCCTTTCATTGAGGCATATTTTGTTTTATACACAACTTTATTTTATACGGTGTATAAAACCCTTTGACTTTTTATTTTATACAAAAAGAATCTTTTTCTACGAATCGTTTTACTAAACGACAAAAAGAAATGTTTCTTTTAACGTACACGGTGACAACGACCTTTTCCGCCGCCACGAGTATTATTTGGTTTTTGGCTTCCTCAACAAGCCGTAATGTTTTTAAAATGAAATAAATACCATATGCTCTTTTATGTATTTTGGTATTGAAAATGGTTTTTATAATGGATTTGTTATGTCAATATATTTAAGTGATATATTGTGATCAAGTGTGGAAATGTTTTCTTTCCTTTATATTTGTTTTATGTCTTATGATTTTATAATGGTACTTGGACATTTGATGGGTGGTTACGTGATAAACCATATGATGGGTGGTCCCGTGAATACCAGGACGGGTGTTTATGTTATAAACTCCAATGCATTGGGTATGGAAGTCAGCCGTATGCCTATTCCATTAAGTGATATGTGTGGAAGTCGACTGTATGGTTATTCCATTTAAGTATGTTTATGTCCCAAGTTACCTTTTTATGTTATGTGTTCTTTGTATGGGTTTTATGGTAATCTTTTGGTTACAAAAAGGTAAGTATTGATCTTTTATTCAGTGAAGAGTTTTTACTACTTGATAAAGGTGAAAAGTATTACCTTGATAAAGTATACATGGTTTACTTGTTGTTTTGAAAAAACTAACAGTTTTCATTCTTTGTGTTTCCCTTACTGAGCTTCTTATGCTCACCCCAAGTTTTTTTGAAATGTTTTTCATAGGACTTAATGTGGAATAGTGTCAAGGATGGGATCAAGGGAAAGTCATGCTATATAAATCATGGAGCTAGACATGTTTCTTTTTAAGAGTTTTTATTTAATGGAAACTTAGTAGAAGTGTCTACTTTGTAATATTTTGAGATGTAATAGTTAAGGTATAATTCTCTAAAACTCTAAACCTGAAAAGATCCTCAATGTTAATTATTCATTTAAATCAATATTAAGTAATGTTTAAGTCCGGGGCCTTATAGTTGGTATCAAAGGTCGGTTTAGACAACTTTAGGAGTTAGAAAATTGTTAAATTATAAGTTAATTTATGGTATGAATGAAATGATATAGCATTTAAAGATTACCATGTTGATTCACCTAAGATATTTCTGTGTTCAGAATTCTTTTCCGCAGAGGAAACAAAGCAGCTATGCTGGGACAACATCAGGAGGAAGACAACCTTCCAAATCAACAACCTGAGATGGTCAGAATCGGAACTGAACAGTTTGTTGCAGTGATGGCACAGTTGACTCAGGCTATAAATGGTGGTGGTATCCATGCATGAGATCAGCCAGATCAACCGCAGAGGAACATGTCAGTGGTGGAACATTTCATGAGGCAACATCCCCCATCATTCAGAGGATCATCTGACCCCGTACAAGCTGAAGGGTGGATTAAAGCACTGGAGAAGATTTTTGATGTCATGGCGTGTTCAGAACATCAAAAGGTTAGTCTTGCTGTTTACCATTTTGAAGGTGAAGCTGATCAGTGGTGGTCGATGGTGAAAAATATCAGGGATAGTGATGAGATTGATGATCTTCACTGGGACGAATTAAAAGGTATGTTTCTTGAGAAATATTTTCCTAAGGTGGTTCATCTTAGGATGGAAAAATAGTTTCTAGAATTGAGGCAGGAGGATGAATCAGTGGTTGCTTATGAAGCAAAGTTCACTCGACTGGCAAGGTATGCTCCAAACATCATACGATATCTTGATATTAAAATAAACCGTTTTTACTCAGGGTTAAAGCCAAGGTATCAAAGGGATTTAGCTTCTCGTGAGTTCAAAAGTTATTAAAAACTTTTTCAATGTGCGGAGAAGGTGGAAATGGAGTTTTTCGATGATCAGGTGATCTTTGACAAACAACAGAATAAGAGGTCCAGTTGGCATGCAAAAGGGAAAAATTCATCAAAGAAGCAAGGAGATAAGAAAACCAAATATCCATCCTGTGAGAAGTGTGGTAAAATGTATCCTGGATAATTTTTATCCAAGTTTGGAAAGTGCTTTAGGTGTGGTAAGTCAGGACATATTGCTCGTAACTGTAAGGAAGATGATCAAGCGGGCAATGAAAAGCCAGCGGTAAGATGTTTTAAGTGTAATGAAATGGGTCATTATAAAAATGAGTGTCTAATGAAGAACTCAACTGAGGGAAAGCAGCCAGACTACAAGAAGAAAGGGGTGGTGAAATCCTTTTCAACTACTTCAGCAGATGTTGGGCCATCGAATGAAGTAGTATCAGGTACACTGTTTGTTTGTTCAGATTATGCCAATGTGTTGTTTGATTCAGGGTCTACACACTCTTTCATTTCTGAGAAGTTTTCTAGTAAATTGGAAATTCCATCTCAAGATATGAATCCTGAACTTATGGTAAAAACACCCAGAGGGAACGTTGAGACAAAAAGGAATTATAAGAACCTTCCTATCCTTATGTGTGGAAAGAATCTACTAGAAAACCTTATTGTTTTGCCTCTAGTAGAGTTTGATGTTATTTTGGGCATGGATTGGCTTTCTATTTATCATGCTAAGATTGAATGCAGAGCTAAAATGGTTTCTTTTCAGAAAGATTTTTATTTTGTGTACAAGAATGAACCCTTGCTTTTGATAACATATTAGGAAGTTGAGAAACTAGTAAAAGATTGAAATGAATGTTACCTTGCACATGTTTTTGAAAATAAAGGAACTGTTTAGATTAATGATGTGCCAGTGGTAAATGAGTATCTTGAAGTTTTTCCTGATGATTTGCCTGTTATTATTCATGATTGGGAAGTTGAATTTACTGTTGAATTAGTTCCTGATTCTAAGCCAATTTCAAAACCCCCTTATCTAATGGCTCAAGTTTAACTTTTAGAGTTAAAGAAGCAACTGTAGGAGTTATTAGATAAAGGTTTCATTCGACCTAGCACATCACCATGGGGTGCTCCTGTCTTTTTTGTTAAAAAGAAAGATGGCTCAATGAGACTTTGCATTGATTATAGAGCCTTGAATAATATTACTGTTAAGAACAAGTATCCTTTGCCTCATATCGATGATTTGTTTGATCAGCTCCAGGGAGCTCAGTATTTTTTGAAGATTGACTTGAGGTCGGGGTACCATCAGTTGAAAGTAAAAGAAGCAGACGTTATGAAGACTGCGTTCCATACTAGATATGGCCATTATGAATTTGTAGTTATGCCTTTTGGGTTAACCAATGCACCTGCTGTATTCATGGACCTTATGAATAGAATTTTCCATGAGTTCTTGGATAAGTTTGTGGTTGTTTTCATTAATGATATTTTCGTGTTTTCTAAAAGTAAAGAGGAGCATGAAATTAATTTAAGGGTTATATTGCAAACCTTAAAAGAAAAGAAACTATATGGAAAATTCAGAAAGTGTGAGTTTTGGTTACAACAAATTTCTTTCCTTGGTCACATTTTTTCAAAAAATGGCATAACTATTGATCCTGCTAAAACAAAAGTTGTTGAAGAATGGCCAAGACCCACAAATGTAACAGAGATCCGTAGTTTCCTTGGTTTGGCAGGTTACTACCGAAGGTTTGTTGAAAATTTTTCACGATTATCTATTCCAATGACTAATCTAACTCGGAAGGCTGTTAAGTTTATCTGGACAAAAGAATGTGATGATTGTTTTTAGGAGTTGAAAAGAAGATTGGTGAATGCTTCAGTTTTGGCACTTCCTTCCAGGAATGGTGAGTTTGTTATCTACAGAGATGCTTCATTGAAAGGACTTGGTTGTGTCCTTATGCAGAATGATCAGGTAATTGCATATGCTTCACGTCAGTTGAAAACTCATGAGGTAAATTACCCTACACATGACTTGGAATTAGCTGCTGTTGTTTTTGCTCTAAAAATTTGGAGGCATAATTTGTATGGAGTAAAGTATGAAATATATACTGATCACAAAAGTTTAAAGTATATATTCACTCAGAAATAATTGAACATGAGACAGAGGAGATGGATGGAATTAATCAAGGATTATGATTGTACAATTCATTACCATCCGGGAAAAGAAAATAAAGTGGCTGATGCTTTGAGTTGAAAAAGTAATGCTTCATTAACCATGATACGTTTGGAATGAGATCCTTTGGTTTTTGATTTGATAAACTTTGGAATGGAAGTTTTTTGTGAAGGAAGTCCTTCTGTTTTGTTTCTGGTATCAGTGAAATCTTCTCTATCAGACAGAATCAAGAAAGCACAGAAGCAAGACAGTGAGTTGCAGAAAAAGGTAGAACTTGTTCAGAAGGGTAAGTTTCCTGAATTCAACATTGATAATGATTGTATTTTTAGATTTGGGAAGAGATTATGTGTGCCTAGTGATTCACAGTTGAAGAATGAGTTGTTATGTGAGGCTCATAGTTCTCCATTTTCAGTTCATCCTGGCAGTACTAAGATGTACAGAGATCTGCGGGAGTATTACTGGTGGGATGGAATAAAAAGTGATATTGCTGATTTTACTGTGAAGTGTTTGACTTGTCAGAAGGTTAAAGCAGAGTGGAAGTTACTGAAAGGGATGATTCAGCCTTTACCAGTGCCAGAGTGGAAATTGGAAAACATATCCATGGACTTTGTTGTGGGATTACTGAAGACATATCGAGGTAATAATGCAATCTGGGTTATTGTTGATCGCTTGACTAAATCTGCTCATTTCCTTGCCATACGAGATAATTTTTCCCTAGATCAACTTTCCTGTTTGTATATTAAAGAGATAGTTAGGTTACATGGAGTTCCTCACTCCATTGTATCTGACCGTGATCTGAGGTTCACTTATAACTTTTGGAAAGGCCTTCAGAAGTCATTGGGCCCTGAATTAAATTTTAGTACAGCTTTTCATCCGCAATCAGATGGGCAGTCAGAACGAACAATTCAGACTTTGGAGGATATGCTACGTGCTTGTTCGATGGATTATCAAGGAAGTTAGGACCAACATCTTTCTTTGGTTGAGTTTTCTTATAATAACAGTTTTCATTCCAGTATACAGATGGCACCATTTGAGGCATTATATGGGAAGCGGTGTCGAACTCCAGCTTTCTAGGATGAAGTGGGTGAAAGGAAGTTGATGGGACCAGAATTGGTAGAAGAGATGGCAGAAAAAGTTCAGTTGATTTAGAAACACATGAGAACAGCTCAAAGCAGGCAGAAGAGTTATGCGGATAACCAGAGGAAGGATCTATCTTTTGAGGTAGGTGAACATGTCTTTCTCAAAGTTTCGCCATGGAAAAGTGTGATGTGATTTGGTAAGAAAGGAAAGCTGAGTCCAAGGTTCATTGGACTATATGAAATTATGGAGAAAGTTGGATCGGTTGCATACCGAGTGGCTTTACCTCCAAGTTTATCTCAGGTACACAATGTTTTTCATGTTTCGATATTGAGAAATTATATGCCAGATTCATCTCATGTTTTGAGACCAGAGGTAGTTCAGTTGGAAGAGAATCTCTCTTATGAAGAACAACCAGTCCAGATTCTTGACCGAAGAGAGCAAGTGTTGCGAAATAAGGTAATTCACTAGGTAAAGTTTTTGTGGAAAAACCACATGGTTGAAGAGGCAACGTGGGAATCTGAAAATGCTATGAGGGACAAATACCCCCACTTATTCTGATAAGTGAATAAAATTGCGAGGACACAATTACCAAAAGGGGGGAAGGATGTAACATCCCAGGTAAATAAAGAATAAAACATTTTAATATTTATTAATATTTACGAATTAAATATTAATTTTACTTTAAAGGGGTTTCTAAGTTCTATAGCGTACCCGATACGCAACAAAGAGTTTCTTTGAAATCTTACGTTGCACACTAGTAATAAAATAATATTATTTTAAATGGTAGTTAACACGTAGCTGTTGTATTGTCGGGAATGAATATAAATAACTAAAATATTATTATATATGTTTGTTAAATGTTTTTACATTTATCCAATAAAGGATAAAGGCTTAAAATACGAAAAGAATTCAATTTTAGGCATATATACTCTAATTTTCACTAAAAGGTCGAACTATCGCCTTTTGATGGTGAACCCTCATTAAATATAGTTTTGGTCACTCTTATAAATTCTGTTAGACCAAATAAAATTCTTCTTTAGAATCGGGACATCAAATTTTACTTTGTGTGAATTTTTGGTATTTTTCCGATAAAGTTCATTTTTTTAATGAATAGTGAAAAATGTTGTATTTTAATTCAAAACCTCTTTTTAGTCTAATTTATTTATATGATTAGATTATATTTTTAATGGGTTATAAAGTGCAATTTGAATATATTTTTACCATTTAATCCAATGGTGGTCGTTGGAATCAATTTCACTTTGAAATTGGACTTAAACTAGTGTCAATCTTTTGATACTTATTGTTTCATAAAAACACGCTATTTGTCATGACAAAGGGAATTAATTATTAAATTAATTAATTTAATTTATATGATTTTAATTTTTTAAGATAGACATCATTTTTGAAAACGGAATATCAAATATAGCTTAGGGTGAAGTTTTGGTATTTTTCTGAACAACTTCAATTTTTGATGAATAGTGAAACCACTAAGTGGTACTTATAAAAACTGATTTTTCGTTTAAATGAAAATTTACCACCTTTGTGTTTTGAATTTCAAAAATCCGACATACATGGTTGTCATTAATAAGTAAAATGTGGTTCAATGGGATTAAAATAATTTTTTGGTGAATAGTAACTTTTAAGTTTTTAATCGCGATTAGAGGTAATTAGTGTAGTTTAGGGTAAAAATAATGTTTTAAAAATATGAAATGACCTAGACACATGTCCTACCCTTATTGGATGTGTCATGCCCAACCAAGAAAATACATGGGTCAACATGGGGACCCCATGGAGCCACTTTGGTAGGAAAATGACATTAATACCTTTTTATTTAAAGTTAAAATCAAAATGTTACAAACATGTGTTGTTTTACTAAAACAATTTTTACATGGGGTAATACAAGTCATATTTTTGACTATAAATATTCATTAGAAAGCTAAAAAAATTTCCTACATCATGATATTTTTTTATTTATGACATCATGATGATGCAGCGATTACCTCATTAATGAACGATTTAAATAAAATGAAAAGATAATATAAAATCTAAGACTTACACTTGTCAAAGACCTATTGGACAAGTATATTTTGAACCCTTATCACCTTATCCTCAAATTATATCAATGTGGTACCTTTAAAATCCGAAAATCATTTTATAATAAAGTAAACTCTTATAACTTTCCAAGAGTGCCCCTCCTCTCCTCTTATAAAAGGCCCCCACCTCTACCTCCTTACCCACACCTCTCAAGCCTTTGGTTCGGCCAAGCTCTGCTCTTTTTGTCTCTCCACATCCATCTATTACTCCTATAAGCCTCACTTTGGGCATAAGTCTTCCCAAGGAAGCCTTTGAGCTCAAATCTAAGGGAGTTACCCGATTTTAAGGTAATGTTTTCTTTTGTGTTCTTTTGTTTTATTTTGCTTCTCCAACCCCCTAAAATCTTTTTATTTATTTATTTTTTAACAACTTCAGTATCTTCAATATACTAGGATGTTGTTATAAAAAGAATTAGAGCTACACTTACACACACCTACATCTAATGGTTAAAGAACATACTGTTTCCGTGGATGGCGAATTTCTGCCTCCCGAAACGATGATTGTTCAATATTCTTCCAACACCTTCAAAGGTGGCCATTAAGATGTCACTATATTTATATATGATATATATGTCATCTAAATAATGAATATAATTCTCGATATAACAGATATTTGACTATATGAACAACTTGTAAATATAAGAAGTTCACTTTCGACTCAAGTACCAATGACTGACAAAACGACCATTATTAACTTAAATAATTACATAATGTTCATAACATGGTAATAAGTGATATAAAAGGAATAATGAACTTGAAAAAGGTTCTTAATAAAGTAGAAATTAACTCAAGTTTTATTATTTAGGATGTTAAAGAACGATCGAGTCAAGTCGGACCCGAGGTAAGGGACTTCGTCTCAATCTCCTTTCATTAAGGCATATTTTGTTTTATACACAAATTTATTTTATATGGTGTATAAACCCCTTTGATTTTTTATTTTATACAAAAGGAATTTTTTCTATGAAGCGTTTTACTAAACGACAAAAAGGAATGTTTCTTTTAACGTACATGGTGACAACGACCTTTTCCGCTACTGCGAGTATTATTTGGTCTTTTGCTTCCTCAACAAGCCATAATGTTTTTAAAATGAAATAAATATCATATGCTCTTTTATGTATTTTGGTATTGAAAATGGTTTTTATAATGGATTTTTTATGTCAATATATTTAAGTGATATATTGTGATCAAGTGTGGAAATGTTTTCTTTCCTTTATATTTGTTTTATGTCTTATGATTTTATAATGGTACTTGGACATTTGATGGGTGGTTACATGATAAACCATATGACGAGTGGTGCCGTGAATACCAGGACGGGTGGTTACATTATATCCTCCAATGCATTGGGTATGGAAGTCGGCCGTATGGCTATTCCATTAAGTGATATGTGTGGAAGTCGACCGTATGGTTATTCCATTTAAGTATGTTTATGTCCCAAGTTACCTTTTTATGTTATGTGTTCTTTGTATGGGTTTTATGGTAATCTTTTGGTTACAAAAAGGTAAGTATTTATCTTTTATTCAGTGAAGAGTTTTTACTACTTAATAAAGGTGAAAATTATTACCTTGATAAAGTATACATGATTTACTTGTTGTTTTGAAAAAACTAACAGTTTTCATTCTTTGTGTTTCCCTTACTGAGCTTCTTATGCTCACCCTAAGTTTTTTTGAAATGTTTTTCACAGGACTTAATGTGGAATAGTTTCAAGGATAGGATCAAGGGAAAGTCATGCTATATAAAACATGGAGCTAGACATGTTTCTTTTTAAGAGTTTTTATTTAATGTAAACTTAGTAGAAGTGTCTACTTTGTAATCTTTTGAGATGTAATAGTTAAGGTCTAATTCTCTAAAACTCTAAACCTAAAAAGATCTTCAATGTGAATTATTCATTTAATTCAATATTAAGTAATGTTTAAGGTTGGGGCCTTATAATAATACCATAATAATCTTCAAAGACTCCTTGATGAGGCATATTCAAAAATCTCTCCCATTACTTAAGAAAAAGTGAACTTATTACCATGAACCATACTTATAATCAGATCTTTCTTCTTACCAAAACTGAAATTATAAAATTGATAGAACTGGTGAACCAACCTAGGATAAAGGGATGATTATTTATTGAAAACCATTCTACCCATATTTTTTCCTAGATCTCTTTAAACACAAACAATTTAGTAGAAAGTAACCACTTCACATCCACCTCTTTTTTAGAAACCACTATTCGATTCTCTAACTACAGGTTCCTTGGATCGATAGTAGATCAACTCGGTTCACATTTCAATTTATTAGAAGGAAACAATTCCTCAGGGGATGAAAAATAAGGGTGCTTAATCCTTACCATTGTAGTAAAACAAAGACTAAATCATGGATACAAGAAGGATGAAGGTTGGGAGAGAAAAAAGGTGTAGCGGTTCAGGAGTAGGTGTGGAAGATAAAGGGGCTCATATTCAAATTTAAAGCTAGATATATCATTTAGGGATTCAAAATAATATAATAAATGGAAACAAATAAATTTAATAAAAATATAAAAATGAAAATTAGTAATAACTGAAAATTTGGAATAGAGACCGATGACTTGTCCAACAGTGACTCGCCAATGGTGACTCACCAACGGTGACTCACCAACGATGACTCACCAACGGTGACTCAACAACAGTGACTCACCAATGGTGAATATCCAATGGTGACTCGCCAATGGTGACTTACCAATGGTGACTTGAGAATGAAAGCTCACCCAACAATGGATTACCAATGGTAGCTCATCCAACAGTGACTTTCTAATGGAATGTTGTCCAAAAATAACTTTCCAATGACATCTCATCCAATGGTTACTTGTCTAAAACTTAAAGTCTAACCAAAATTAATCATACTTAATTCATGTTTTATATAGTTTAACCTCTCAGAATTAAATTGTTTTGTGAAAATATTAGCAAGCTAATGTTTATTTCCTATGAATTCAAGAGTTATACCACCCTTTTAAAAATTATCCCTCAAAAAGTGATGTCTTTCATTAATATGTTTTGTACTAGAATGAGACACTAAATTTTTAGATATATTTATCACACTTGTGTGGTCATAATTTATAGGTACATGTATGAATTGATATCCATAGTCTAGTAGAGTGTGTTTCATCTAAAAAATACGAGCACAACAACTACCTACAACTATGTATTCAGCTTCAGTAGTAGACAGTGTAATGGAATTTTATTTCTTACTACACCAAGATACTAGAGACTTTCCCAAAATATGACATGTTCTAGAGGTTGTTTTTCTATCTAACTTACAACCACAAAAGTAATTATCGAAATAAATCACTAAGTCAAATGCTTGTCCTCTAGGATAGAAAAATCCTAAATAGGTTGCATTTTTTAGGTATTTGAAAATCCTTTTTATATAAAGTAAATGTGATTATTTAGGGTTTTATTGAAAACAAGAACACATAAAAAAACTAAACATAATATCATGTCGACTAGTAGTTAGGTGGAGAAAAATTCTAATCATAACTCTATAACTTGTTTGATCTACTGACTTTCCAACTTCATTAAGATCTAACTTTCAAGTGGTAATCATGGGAGTGTCACTACTTTTAGTTCTATCCAAACCAAAATTTTTTAGAATATATTTAGTGTACTTAATTTGATTTTATATAAATCTTTCTTTATTTTAAAAAATATGAATGCTAAGAAAGTATTTAAGTTCACCCATTAGACTCATTTAAAATTTATTTTTCATCATTTTTGAAAAATTAGTACACAAAGAATTTTTAGAAGATCCAAAAATAATATCATAAAAATATATTTGAACAACTAAAACTTATTTTGAAATTATTTCTATAAAAATAGTAGGATCATATATACATTTTTAAAATCATTTAGAAATTAGAAAAGATAAGGTCTTATCATACCAAGCTCTAGGAGACTATTTTAAACCATATAAAGCTTTTGTTAATTTGAAAACTTGATTTTGAAAACTTGATTTTGAAATCTAGAGGGATGTTCAACAAAACCATCCCCAATTATATAACCATTCAAGAATTCAATTTTGACATCCATATGATATAGTTTTAAATACAAATGTTTTGAATAGGCAAGAAATATTATGATGGCTTCAAGTCTATCCACTGGTGTAAAGGTTTTTTCATATTCAATACAATCTTCTTAACTATACCCTTGTGTAACCAACCTAGATTTATTTCTTACTATGGTTCCAGATTCATCAAACTTTTTTCTAAACACCCATTTAGTGCCTATAGTAAGAGTATATTTAGGTATAATTAATAGTTTCAAATCTTAATTTATTTCAAACTGATTAAGTTCCTCTTGCACAACCATTACCCAAAACTCATCATTAATTTCATCATTGATGTTCTTAGGTTCAAGCCGTGACAAGAATTCTTGATGTTCAACCTGATTTCTAAGAGAAGCTCTAGTATGTGTAACTATATCTAAGTCTTAAACTACAAAATCTATAGGATGGAATCTATTATTCCTAATAGATCTTTAAAAATAAGGTCTATTCATCTCATGTTATTCCACAAATTCAAGTTTAGGTTATGAATGTTCCTCAAAACTAGATGATTTTTCTACTTGTATCATAAAAGTGTCAGAAGGTTTAGCATTTATGTTTAGAGTTGAAAAATAATCCTCAAGGTTTTAAAAAAGGATTTTAGGATCATTTGGATATATTTCATTAAACTTTACATGAACACACTCTTCCACAATCTTGGTTCTTTTTTTAAACACTCTATACGATTTACTAGAAGTTGAATAACCAAGAAAAATATCTTCATCACACTTGGAAGTAATTTTTTCAAGATTATCCTTAATGTTAAGAATAAATACATTAAAACCAGAAACTCTAAAGTAACCAACCTTAGGATTTATAATATTACATAATTCATAAGGGTTTTTCTTTAAGAGAGGTCTAATTAAAACTCTTTTAATTATATAGAAGGCAGTATTCACAACCTCTTCCCAAAAGTAAATAGGAAGGTCAAATTCATTAAGCATAGTCCATACAATCTCTTGAAGAGTCTTATTCTTATTTCTAGAACACCATTCTACTATGGAGTCCTAGGAGAATAAAATTTATGACTATAGCCATTTTGTAAGAAAAAGGATTCAAAGTATTGATTTTGAAACTCATGACTATGATCACTTTTTAAGGTCTTAATACAAAGTCCACTATGATTTTCTATAGATTTATCATACTTGGTAAATTAAGAACAAGATTAAATTTTGTGAGCTAGAAATAATACCCAATTATACCTAGAAAATTTATCTACAAGAACATAAACACAGTGCTTCCCATTTAAACTAGAAACTATAGATGGTATAAAAAAATCCATGTAAACTAACTCTAGGGGTTGAGAAGTTGAAACATATTTATTTGATTTGAAATATATCTTTTGTTGTCTCCCTTTTTGAAATGGGTTCCAAACTTTATCATTTGGGAATTCTAGTTTAGGTAGATCTTTTAATAACCATTTACTAGTTATATTTATAAGTGAGTGAATATTTCAATGGACTAGTCTCCTATGACAAAGCTAAGATTATTTATAAAAGGCACTTATGCAAGAAACATTTTGAGAAAATAAAGAGTCGAAATTAACATTATAAAAATTTTCATTTCTCAAGGTAGTAAATACTAAAGTATTTTTAGAATAAAAAACATTACAAGAATTACTTTCAAATTTCACATGAAAACCATCATCACATAACTATGAGATGTTAAAAATATTTTACTTTAAACCATCAACAAATAATAATTTAAAAATTAAAATCGAGTTGGAATTACCAACTCAACCAATACCAATGATTTTACAATTATAATTGTCACTAAAGGTGAAATTTCCATCATAAACCTTTATAAAACTTTTGAATCTTGTATAATACCCATTCATATGTTTGGAGTATCCACTATTGAGGTGAAATAGGTTCTTAATGTAGGTCTTCAAGCAGGTTCCCTACAAAAAAAGTTTTACACCAAGAATTATTTTGGTACCCAAATCTTCTTAGGTCCAGAAATGTTAGTGATTAAGGATTTAGGAACCCATATTTTATTAATGGGTTTCCTATAAGAATATTGTAAACTTTTGGATATAAAAACTTTGTTGGGTCTAGTTGAATAAAAACTGGTGACAATACTTGAACTTGGAATGAAATTATTTTTAATCATTCTCCTATATCCAAGTTGATATCCTATACCTGTAGTGTATTTAGGTGTATTTTGTTTTCCTAGAATTAGAGTGATATGGTTTCTACCATTAGTAAATATTTCTATATCCTTTTTATTTTATCTTTAGAAAATTTCAATTTAGTATTTTCCTTCAAAATTTGAGCACTTCTCTCTTTTTCTAAAATAATATTAGATTTAAAATTAACAGTCAAACAATGCTGTTTCTTTATAATTTTATACTTGTCTTTAAGATCATTGAATTATCATATATAATGTTACAATATTTTAACATATCCTTATTTGAAATATCTTCATCATTATTTTCCTCTCTAGAATTATTAAAAATATTTTTAGGAGAAGCGGGAAAGACATTTGATACCTCATATTTATTTGTCATAAAACACATATTATCTCTATCATGTTTTTCCTCTTGGGTTGTTTCTGATCACATGAGCTATCTTTATAACAACTCAAAGTTTATTTCATTTATTTATTGTACTTATTATCCTTATTAGGGCCGGCCTTAGGGCAAGCCCAAAGAGCCCCTGGGCTAGGGCAATGCTCAAGAAAGAAAAAAAAAATACAAAATAAGTGCATCAATTTTATCTTTTTACTGTAGCTCTCAATGCATTTAGGGCAAAAATTCTGATATTAGTCTAGGGCAACTAAATTTTCCAGGCCACTCCTGATCCTTATCATCATATTTCTTTTTATATTTTATTTTGGGATAATCATATTTTACGTGCCCTTTTCTCTTACATTCATAACACATGATCTCATTTGAAGTGTAATCTCTCTTACAATCTTTTCTCCAATTTCCTCTATTGTCATATTTTCATTTTTAACTTGGTTTTATGAAGAATTTATTTTTCTTGTAAAAACTTTTAATCCTTTTGGATAGATGGGCCATCTCTTCATCACTATCAGTTGGTGATTCTTCATCACTTGAACTTTTAGCTTGAACTTTCTCTTTCTATTTTGAGGCAACAAATTTGAATTATATAAGATTTATTTTAGGTTCATCATAATCTTATAGGTTTACTTTAAGTTCTTCCTCATACATAATCAACTTTATAATTATCTCCTTAACAAGTAACTTAATAATATCACATGACTCTCTTATGGATATTGAAGTTCCTCTCCATCTTTTGGGTAAGTACTAAAACAGGCACATGAATTGATCCTTACCAGAAACAAGATCTCCAAAAGAGTGCATTGTATTCACTATATCATTGAACTTGAGATACATTTCAGAAATAATCTAATCAGGTTTCATCTTAAATGAATCATATTTAATTGTATAAGTATTTAATGGCATTTATTTAACATTATTTGGTCCTTCACGAGAAATAGTTAAAGTGTCTCAAATTTAAAAATAAATTTTACATGAAAATATTCTATTGAATTATTCATCACCCAAAGCACAATAAAGAGATTTCATGGATTTATAGTTATTATTATAAGTTTCCTTAGTATCATCACTCTATTAAACTCTAGTAGTTTGAGGTAATTTATATTATTCTTTTATTATTGCCCATATATTAAAACTCAATCTCTCAAGATGCATTTTAATCTTAATTTTCCACTGAGAATAGTTAGGTCTATTAAAAAAATGGGGTATGTTAGTAGTAGAACCTTATTGTCTATTATCCATTAAAGAATTAAATTTAGAACCAACATAAATTTAATATATTTGAAACACAACTAAAATCATAGTTGAAAATATATATATAATCCTTTGATACCAAATGTTGTATCAAGTGAGTAACTCAAGAGGGGGTGAATTGAGTTCCCAATAAAAATTTATATTAAAAAAGTTTAGATAAAATACCCTAATTAAAAAAAATCACCCATTTAATCAAAAGAGTAGTTTAATATATTTTTGATCTTTTAAAAGATTCATCAAATATTTATTAGTGCTCAGTTAAAAAAATATGAAAATTACTTTAACTTTTAAAATCAATTTACTCTATCAAATACTTATATAAACACTAGTTAAGATTAACTATCAAATTAATAGTTTTTTTATATCTTAAAAAGAGATATAGTTTAAATATTTGAAAATAATGAAAAAAATCACACAATAGAATAAAATAAGGGGTTCAGTCTCATTTCGAGACCTAATCCCATACACTTGGAAATCACCCATTTCCAAGTAGATTATATAACTATAATTTGATCCAAAACCTAGACCAGGTATACACACAACAAATTACAAGCTATCAATGCCGCACATGGAACCCTTCCATAATAACCATGGGAAGAAAAAACTCAGGCCACACAAGGACCTCTTCTACAAACACTGTGGGTAAGAATATGAAGAGAGATAGAGAGAGAATATCATGTATTCTCTACTTCTAGTGCTTAAGTAAGTATGTGTTGATAAATAGAGAAACAAACCACTTCTCAAAAGTAAAATAAAATAATCAAAAGAGCAGGAAATAAGATCTAAAAAAGGTAATGTTACTCAGTATGAAGTACTAAAGATGCATGAGTGTCCTCTGATGTGGCTTGGTGAGGATCTCAAGCTATTTCTCTGAAATTCGTATTAAAATAGAGTTACACAAATATCTCTTCATTATGATTGTATGAAAATATCTGGATATTTGGTGTACTCCACTCTTTTATAGTTGGATGTAAGTAAGTATGTAATGTGTAAGCTCTTGAGTGATGATCCTTTCAGTATTCATAAAGACATGTACATGATCATATGTTTTTTGATTTCAATAAACACACATGAGGGGGTATCCTTTGAATATAAATAACCACATGAAGGAGTTTCCAATTGAAGAATAATAATATGAATATTATGCATACCCATACTAAGGTCTGATATTGAATTTATTTCATCCCTATAACAGTTAAGAAAATAATCATTAAATAATATTTTTCATTAACACCAATAATATATCCATTGGGAGTATTTAATTTAAAGTAGGAAGAGTAGTAATGGTGGATCTTCTAGAGGTAAGACATCTTTGGAATAAAGAAATCTCTAGCAGTGACTCATCTTGGCAATGGTTCTGTCTAGCAGTAGCTCATTCTAGTGGTGGCTCAGTTGAACTAGCAGTGACTCATTTAAAGTAGTGGTCGCTCAAGATGGCAGTGAGACATTTGTACTAAATGTGAGACATGTATGATAGTAACTAAATTTTACTAATGGTGAGTCATGATAGCTGTATCTCATCCGAAACTGACTCAAGTTTTATGGTAAAACATTTTTACTAACAATGATACGTTTCTGGTAGCAACTCAACTCTGGTGGCTAGGCATTCTAGCAGTGAGACATTTGAACTAACAGTGACTCATGCTAACAATTAGGAAAATTTTCATCACATTGCCTTATATTATAAAATGATATCATAAAATAGTAAACTCATTAGAAACATAATAAACATGATTTTTTAGTATTAAAATAATGAGGTTCCAACCGTCTTTTACCCCCTTGAAAACTAATATTCCCACTTCTCCAAGCACTGGGAACTTATCCTTTCACTTTCTCAAGTACAATTGGACAATTTTAATTGCAATAATATATAGCTCTCCTAGTTCTATTTAATATATTTCCTTTATGCTTTATGTATAATCAATATCAAACCTTAGTACATATCATGAAATATATGATAAATTCCAAGCACTTAATAATATGTGATGGATTTATACATTTAATCAGACAAAATACTATTCATTATAATAATCACCTAATGTTCCAAAACACAACATCTTGGAGATATTTCATACCACGTGACATAGTCAACAATCCAATATTGAATTGTTAAATTTGGTATTTTTAATACATTGAGAATGTATGTATAATGACTAAATCTGAGAAACCCTATAGATCAATTTTATAATCTCTTATTCCCTATAACTTGGGTTGATACTTTAAGTCATTATTAGAGAAATATGTTTTACTTAGTATTAAAAAACTATAGGTTTTAATATCTATTTTACATATTTTATCCACATATTTTAATTAGAAAATTATAGCTCTCTCAATAACCACTTATATAAAAATGGAACACTTTCATTATTAATAAAACCAAAAATATATCATGGATTTATTAAATGAATATTCTATGATCACCATGATTTATTTTATCCATAAATGGATTTGTAAAATCTACACGCCTTATAGGATTTATTTGGTTTCAATAACTATTCTAGTTGCACCATATAGATATCTTCCACATGGTTTCCATAAATTAAGATAGTCTTGAAATCCATTTAACCATTTACATAATCATAAAAGGATGTTATAAAAGGTATAATTCTAATGGATTTTAGCATGATTACTGGTGAAAAGGTTTCATCATAGACTGTGTCTAGATGTCACTTGAAACCATCAGTAACCAATCAAGCATTATTTATACTAACTTAACACCCATGACTAAAATATTCTTGAATATCCACCAACAACTTTACATTAACTGGAGAAACTACCAAAATATGGAACTGGATTTTGGAACATGGAATCTATATCTAAATTCATATGAAATTGATTATCATATCTAGTTTCCATTCATTTCTTCCTTATAGGATTCATTATTCTTATAGAATATTATATCACCTATCTTGGTGAATATAAAACCACCTCTATGGTTTTAAATTTCATACATAGTATGTGTCTCGAGAGAAATTACTCCCACTTAATCTTTTTGGTTAAAGTTTTATAAAAATCTAAGTCTTATACACACATTGTTACATAATTTTTAACATAAAATCCCATAAATCACAACCTATAAATCTAGATGCCTAGTGTATTGGGGAGATTAAATACATAAAAAATCTACTTAAAAATAAACTACAACATCTTTATTCCAAAAATCCATAAGGTTCTCTTAAATACTTTTTAACTTATATTACTTCATAGGATACCCTAGGAACATACATAAAGAAAATGGTGAGCTATAAAGTCCATTATAGAAACAAACACGATAAGGAAATATAATATAAGAGTCAAGTGAAAAAACATGATATTATGAAAGAGGATAATCAAATGGATTAATGGAATAAATTGGTAGATATTATTTTATCATGACATCATATGAATTTGGAAACAACATAAAACATGAAATCATAAACATAAGTCAAGGCTTACAACCAAGACAACATATCATAATATGTTGGGATTACTATTTTGGTACTATACATGGTATCTCATGAGATGAAAACATTACCCAATTCATTGGGGGGGGGATGTGTAATTCTAGTTCCACCTATCACATCATAATATGTACATTTATATTTGTTCCAAAAAAATGAAATCATTCATAAGGTATAAACATACGAAATACCCTTGAAAAGGGAATGAGTTACATAATATTATCTCAAAATATAACCAAAGTATATATCAGAATGATTCCCAATAGATGAAGGAACTAAATATTTTTGAATTTTTATATTTTAATAAAGTGTCATAGGTTATAAATAAGAATTTAAAATAAATTCAAGTCATAATAAAGGAGTGGAGAAGTAGGTATACAATTGAACCACTTAAACAATGTTTTAAAGGATGAGTAAATAACCACTGAAGAAGGTGAGAACATAGTGTTTTTATTAAAAATAGTAATAAAATAGAATGGTTTTACATAAAATATTTATTATTTTTGGGAATCATGAAAGTTAAAAAACTTTATAATATTGACACATGAAAATAAATAATAAATGGAAAATACCCCTTTAAATAGGTTTAAAAAAATATTGAGAAGGGAACTTGAAAAATATGTGTAACCCTTACAAAGAAATGGAAAAAACTAGTTATACATGTAAGAAACATATATAAAAAATATAAAATAAGTACATGATAATATTAGAGTGAAAAATTTAGGTAGAGAGAGAATGGATGACCCAAAGGAAAAGAAGGTAGTTTTGAAGTTTACTTACCTCAGGTTTCGACTCGCTTGGTACGTGCATCTAACCTACAAAATAACCAAATTATGTTTATTAAATACTTTATTTAGAATATATTTAATGTATATTTAATTTTTAAAGTCTATTTATCATCATTTGTTATTTATTTATTGTATAGTTTTTTCTCTCATCAACCACTTGAGGTCGTTTAGTCAATTTCTCCAAAACTACTTTGGTATATTTAACATGGTCAAAGATACTATCAAATAGTTTAATAATCACTAGAATTATATAATTATAGATTATTTATCAATATAATAGTACAAAAATTATAAAACTCAATAGCTTTTCTAAAATAGATTAAAATTATGAAAGATGTATTGGAATGCTCATTTTGGGTGGTTAAAATCACCGTGATCATTTATTATTAATATCATTAATAAAATGGAAAATTTATCATTACAAAATAATAATAATTTCATAAATATCATATTTATTTATTAAATAATTTTTTATAACCAACCATGTAAGTCGGTGATAAAAAATGAAATATGTTGTCCATGGAGATGGTGAATCAACCATAATACGATCAATTCTTTCATTTATTTAATAGATGAGAGGAAGGTAGATAATGGATATTACATAAACATAAAAAAATTTAGATATACTAATTATACTAATTTAATTATATTAGTATGGGTATAATATATTTGGAGTAGGTAAAAGAAGAAAATTTAATGGAATAAAAATGAGAAAGTGATTATGAGTTCTTACCTTACTCTTTTTCTAATTGGATTATTCAGGGTGGTCTTTTGATGAGACTAAAAACTCTAGAACTTGGATAAGAGTTTAAGGTAATGTTTTTGGATTTTATTGGTTGAGATAAGAAGTTTAAGGTGTGAGGAAAAGTGGGGCGGTTAAGGGGTCTATTTATAAGTGAGAGAGGGGTGACATTTTTGTAAATACTCATTTATTAATATAAACACAATGTCATATTCAAGGAAATTGAATCCAAAGTGGATAAAAATTTAAAAAGGATAATTTAAGGTTGAAATTTCCCTATTATACCCATTTTTAGATAATTATTTTTGATATTTTGTGACTTTATCCCTTGATTAAACACTTTTACCTCATTTTAGCCTTTACCATAGCGACTAACTTTTACATTGGTAACTTATTTTTATGGCATAAAATTAAATAAAAATTATTACATAATTTTTATAATATTAATTCCAAATATTAAACCAATTTAATTTAATTTAATTTCTAATGGTGATTAAAATATAATTCAATATAAGTATTCATAACTCTATAAGAACATTCTTTTAGAAAAAATATTTTTAAGCATAAAAATAAATTTATAATTATTTAGGCTAATAAAGTTGATACACATGATATTTATTGGTTTATGATTAAAAAAAGTAGGTTATATGGATTTAAATCCAAGAAAAAAACTGAATGACATCTCATGAATACTTAATCAAAGAAAAAGGACCTAAAATACCTTTTTAATAGAATAAAATATAACTTAGGTTCTGAAATGTCATACATAGGTTTCTAAATTTGAAATATTATTTTTAAATGATTTATTTTACTCCTTAAATACATATTTAGTTGAGAAAATTTTTTTACAAATTTTTAATTCATGCTTATATCATGATGACGTCATAAAAGTTGTAATATTTATAAAAAATTCATTTTTACTATTCACCAAAAATCAACCTTTTTAGAAATATACAAAAAAATAACTTAATATAAATTCATTTTGATAATTATAAAAATGACATTCATTTTATCCAAATAATTTTTATGTTTTATAAATCCAGTTTTTAAATAAAATCCTTGTTCATTGAAAAATATTATTTTTATGACATGATCAAATTTCTGACCCTTAAAAAATTACCTATGATTTCATAAAATTATATAATAATTTATATACAAATAACTAGTGTTTTATAAAAACGTTTTATGAATAATAATATTTATTTAAAATTTATAAATTTATCATAAATATATTTTAACGAAAATAAAACATATATGTTTTACTTAAAATACAAGTATGCTTTCTTTATGTCAAACATTTATTTCATAATATTTAAAACTTTTATTTAATTGTATTATAATTTAAATTTCTAATATTTTTATTCTATAAATATATTTTTCTAAATTTAAGTGAGTTTTATTTTATACTATATTACTAAATATGACACATGTTAAATTAGAAGGAGAATTACTTATATAAAAGTATGGGTCACTACATTCTCCCCCCTTTATAAATTTCATCCTCAAAATTTATTTCACACACTAAGATGGAAAAATATGAGGATAATTATACTTTATTTATTCATTAGGTTCCCATGTTACCTATTCATATTTATGGTTCTGCAAAAGTACTTGTAAGACCCTGTGTTTTTCTGGGTTGTAGAAATGAGCAGAAATTTGAATTTTTAGCTTTCAAATGCTCATGAGGAGTAAAATGGTCATTTTAACCTACAATCTTGAATAATTTTTATGATCACTCTATTGGTCATGAAATAGTGTGTTTACCCTAGGATGGGAGTTTGATTGAATTCAAGCCATTTAATTTTTGTTCAAATATTTAATATTAAATTAATTAAATATTAATTTATTCATTTGGTGGTGATATATTTTGAATAAAGTTTTATATTGATATTATATCTACTATGTTGAGTATATAATGGGGTTTTTTCATAGGTGAGCTACAACCTCAAGTTGGGCACTGAGGCTGGGCTTGAGCCCCCCCATTTTTTCTTTTCCTTTTATTTTCCCCTTTTTTCCTTTTCCTTTATCATATCCTCCATTTGATTCTTGTGTATATCCCCTTTAAGGATTCCATTCACTATATCCAATATATAGAGAAAGAGGGATAGGGAGAGAGTGAGGGAGAGGGAGGTGTCACCGCAGAGCTCAAGTCATGCTAGATTGTCACGTGATAGCTACAGAGCATGAATATGGGCAAAGCTTTGGAAGATTTTTCCTAGAGGTAGGCCCCGTTTTTATTTTTAGCCTTATATCCCCATAATTTTTCTTATTTTTAATTTTAAAGCCCTATTATTATTTATGGGGACCACATGGGGGTCTATCTGTAGCTATTTTGGAAAAAACATGGGTTTCAGGAGGATAATAGGGGTTTCCCGATCAGAAAACCTAATCATACGATGTGTGGTTTCAAAAATGCATGTCATGTGTTCATCCTATTCAAGGGAGATTTAGTTTTTGGGACTACACACCATATAGTGGCACATGGAAATGTGGTTGAGTACTTGGGAAGACACCCCATGTAAGGGGGACATGGTCGAACAATAGTACATGACTAGACCCCAGGTGTTCCCTAGTTGTGTAGTAGTATACGAACCAACCCCATGTGTTCCCTATCCATGCAATAGTACATGGATAGACCCTATGTGTACCTAGGCCATGTATAAGTACATGGCTAGGGTTTATATTTTGGAGTACACATCATGTACTCAGGGTAGACATCACGTACCACTCCCTTGTTACCCATTTGAGTATTTTGGGTGTTTTTGTGCCCTAGAGTGATAATTTGACATAATAGGAGTCCATTATGAGATTTTTCTATTTATAATGTGATGGTGGAACCCTTGTGCAGTTTTGAGGACCTGTAAGAGATATTTTGGGGTAATAAAGTTACGATTAAGTGGTTTTACTCTAGTAATTGAATCCAATGAGCTCTTAAGAGTGAAACATGAGATGAGAACTAGATTATGGTCATGAGAATGGTTGGATAATGTGGAATGGGATTAAAAAGTTCCCTAACTAGTGTATCTTGGGACAATCCATGGTTAGAGAGACTAGGTTGTGACTTGAGGAGATGGATAGTTGGGTGTTCAGACCATCCTATAGTGACTTGGAAAGGGGATGGGATTGAGTCTATATCCCTCAATATTTTTATCCTATTAGACCCGCGAGGCTTTAAGATGTTAGAGAGTTGGTTGTGGGATGTTCTACCCCTAAGTGATGGGAACTTTCCTAAGATACTAGTTGTGACCGAGGATCTCAAGAGAGATGCCTCTGCTTGTGTTCTAACCCCAAGGATCCCAAGAAGGATTCCTCTACCGATGTTCTGACTTAGATGATCCTAAGAGGGATGCATCTTCTTATATATTTGACCTCAAGGATCATGAGTGGTATGCCTCCATTATAGTGATGACCTAGGTAACCCTTGTGGGTTCCCCTTCATGAGATGACCCAGAGTGGGTGAATGTGGCTATGTATAGAGATGGTAGTGGGTGTCACCTTAAAACCCATACTGATGATGTGACCCTGAGGGGATGCGAGTAGTGGTGATGGGTTTAGTCATTTAGGAAAACCCTTTTTTTTAAATATTCTTTCACTTAATTATTTTTTATGTAGTGATAGATACCCAGACGTCCTTCATGGGACCTAGACTTTAGGCCTGATGTTATGATGGTATGGTGTGGATGCCCAAATATGCTTATTAGGATCTTTATTTTGTTCTTATGTGATAATATAGTGGATATGGGGATGAATATAGGTGCTTAATGGAATTCATATTTGGGCCTCATGTGATATTTATGTGATATAACATAGACACACTGATGTCATTTTGGATTCCTAGAATCACCTCAGATTCGGTTATTGATCCACGTGAAGAATGATCAGGATACCAAGATTTAACCTCGGGCATATATGGGATGTATTGGACACCATGGGTCCTTAGGATGCACAACCTTTCTAGGATCCAACCATGTAGTCTTGTAGAACTATGATCACCATTATTAGTTTTATGATGATGAGATGCCTAGGTCAGCCCTAAGATCTGGATAGTCGAGCTAGATGATATTATGCGTTCTTCATTGGGATGCTTGAGATACTTGGGATCTATCCATTTGGCATGGAGACTTGTGGGATGAATTTGATTTAGTGATTTCCTGGGATACTTGGGAATTGGCCTCAATCCATTCATTATACTTGGAGTTTAGAGTGATTCCTAGGATGCCTGAGATCTGTCCATGGATTCGTTCATGATGAGTTATTGTCCATTTTAACCTAAGGATTTGGGATTCCTACATTACACCATAAGATCAATTTTTTATATGGTTGTAATGATATAATTATGTGCTTAGAGACACACTATAATTGGCTGAAGAATTTGTGGTTGATCAAGGTTATGGACCCAAGGATCGATGGTGGTTTTGTTTATTTATTTTTATTTCATTTATTTTTTGGTTAGGTTGGGAATATTACTTGATCATGAACTTATGATAGTAGGTTATATGTTCACCATTGGGGGTGGCCTATAGATATTCATTTTTCACCCATGTATGTGCATCTTTGTGTGTATGAAAACCTTGTGTATTATTTCAGGTTAAGCACATATGCATGAAAGATTAGGCATATTCCTAGTATTGAATGATCAAGAGAAGCTACTCATGTAGAGTATTATCATCAATTTGGAGAATATCCACATGGTTTTGGAGGCTGGGTATGTGGTATGGATTAGAATTTTCATAGGATCCCTATACATTTATTTTCAATTTATTTATCTTGTGAATGTGGTCAACCTAGTGGGTGACCAATTGATGTGTATAACATGATTGTTCGAGTTGTATGATGATTTTAATTTTATTACAACATGTTCAGTTTATTTATTTTTTCTATGTACTCTGATGCATATGATGCTTGGTTATTTATATTATTATTGCATACTCTGATATAGGGGGTATAGTCTCCCCAAAACACTATCTTAGACCCTCGTTGATAGTTGGAAGACTTTGGAATATGGGGAGGTGTGCCTGAGGTCATGTGGTGAACTAAGCTAGGTCACCAATCAAGTGGCCTCCAAACCATGGAATTACAAAGTGTTATTATAGCTTATTTTTATTTTGTTTTACTATTTCAAGATTTGGTATCCATGAGATATAAAAATATTTTCGAGCATGTTATGGATACCAGGTTGGTGAATCATGAACACATTAACCGGTAAGAAGTCTAGGTTACCAGGGGTTTGGGATTTCTATTCTTGGTTTGTGCACCTTGATTGGGTCAGATGTATGTGTGATGATATTATGATTTATATTGTATTCTTGTATCTTTTCCTGTTAGAAAGAGACTAGTTTTAGATTTTACTCTTGTCCTGTAGAGGAAAGAGGCATATCATGAATCATGGTTTAACACATAGGATTCACATGACAAATAGGGACCTATTAGAGTTATTTCTATCATTGACTAATGTTCATATATTTAAAGTGTTAATAAATTCTCATATGATGTTTTATATATAAGTACTTGGTGGAATTCTACTTAGTTGAAATGACTTGTATTTGAATTTACTTATGATGGTAGGTCATGTGGATATACGGTGATATTATTATTGATGATGATGGTACAATACCTTTAGGAGTGGACATGTAGTGTCCCTAATAGTCGAGTGAGCCATATGGTTCCTTAGTGGAAAACCCCTAGTGGGTGGTTATTATTCGATTCCACATATTTAAAGTGTAAGTAACAACCTATATGGTGTTTCCCCATATATCTTGGAATTAAATTATACTTAATTGAGCCAATGGTTGTGGTTACCTTCATATGGATCATCTAGGATGATGCGATTGGTTATGGTGGCGGTGATCGATGATATCAAAATTCTTAAGGGAGTCAGTTTAATAGGTGGATGATCGGTGAGAATCACTACTTGTATATGCAAGTGGAGTTGGAATGATACATAAATATGGATATTAGAACCTAAAGAGGGTGTTTATGTAACACCCCAAACTTTCATGATACTCTTCTCTTTCAATAATACAATAGCTTGCATTGTACGCAAGTTCGAGATTCTAACACACCACGACCAATCAAAGTAGAAATTATGAATAGTAATACCCACTTTTTGAAATTATATAAATTTTATATTTCAAAATGGAATTCATTTTTGTATTCTTAATATTGAAATTATCCTAAGTTGAATTTTTTGTAATTTTCTGAGAACTTCCAATTTTTGATGAATAGTAAAAAATACTTAAAAACAACTTTTTAATCAAAATAATTTATAGTGATAAATTATAATATTGAGTGATTTTAAAGTATAATTAGAATATATTTTAACCTTTTTATCCAATGGTGGTCATTATAATTAATTTTACTTTGAAATTGGACATAAAAAATTGTCAATCTTTTGATATATATTGTTTCTTAGAAACACACTATTTGTTGTGACAGCGGGAATTAATTATTAAATTAATTAATTCAAATTATATGTTTTTAATTTTTCAAAATAGACATCATTTTTGAATTAGGAATATAAAATATAGCTTAGGGTTAATTTTTGGTATTTTTCTGAAAAACTTCAATTTTTGATGAATAGTGAAACCACTAAGTGGTAGTTAAAAAACTAATTTTTCGTTTAAATGAAACTTTACCACTTCTGTGAATTGAATTTCAAAAATCTGATATACATGGTTGTAATTAGTAAGTAAAATGTGGTTCAATGGGATGAAAATAATTTTTGGTGAATAGTAACTTTTAAGTTCTGTTAATCGCGATTAAAGGTAATTAGTGTAATTTAAGGTAAATATAATGTTATAATAATATGAAATTACCTTTACACTTGTCCTACCCATATTGGACGAGTCATGACTGACCAAGACAATCCATTTGTCAACTTGGGTACCCCATGGAGTCACTTGGGTAAGAAAATGACATTAATAACTTTTTATTTAAAGTAAAAATAAAATTGTCACAAACATGTGTTGTTTTACTAAAACAATTATTACATGGGGTTATATAAGGTAAATTTTCAACTATAAATATTCATTGGAAATATAAAAATATTTTCTACATCATTATATTTTTTTTATAATTTTTAGACATTAAATAAATTAAATTTTTTATGACACCATGATGATGCAGCGATTACCTCATTAATTAACGATTTAAATAAAATGAAAAGATAATGTAAAATCTAAGACTTAAACTTGTCAAAAACTTATTGGATGAGTATATTTCAAACCCTTATCACCTTATCCTCTAAATATATAATTATGGGGCCTTTAAAATCCGAAACTCATTATATAATAATGTAACATTTCATGACTTTCCTAGAGTGCCCCTCCTCTCCTCTTATAAAAGGCCCCCACCTCTACCACCTTATTCACACCATCAAAGCCATTTGGCTCAGCCAACCTCTGCCCAAATACTCTCTCAACTTACCTCTCTTACTCTTAGAAGCCTCACTTTGGGTAGAAGTCTTCCTAAGGAAGCCTTTGGCTCAAATCAAAAAGAGTTACCCGATTTTAAGGTAATGTATTCTCTTATGTTCTTTTGTTTTATTTTTCTTCTCCAACCCCGTAAACTCTTTTAATTCATTTATTTTGTAAAAAAACCAGAATATTAAATATACTAGGATGTTTTTATGAGAAGTATTTGATTTAAACTTACACACACCTTCTTCTAATGGTTAAAGAACATACTGTTTCTATGGGTGGAGAATTACTGCCTCACAAAACGATGATTGTTCAATCTTCTTTTACCACCTTTCATGGTGGCCATTAAGATGTCACTATATTTATTTATGATATATATTATGTTTATGTTTTCCTTATGCTTCTGTATTTTTCATTTATGGCATGCATTTATGATTTCCATTATGGGTAAATGCGATAATTTCATTTTAGGAAGTGCAGACTACCGCCCCCTCAAAGTGATTTGAATCGTTAATGACATATGTGGGATGTGTAAAGGATGGAGTAAATTATATTATATATGATATTATACTAGAATTATGTTACAAATTTATATCATTATGATTTCATTCCATTAAATACGAAATAGAAATGAAAGTAGCGTTCATGCATACGTACGACTTACCGTCTCCATGAACGGTGCATTTCATTTCTTACCTCTAAATGTTATGTAATATTATAAATGCATATATATACTGGATATAGATGATATATATGATATCTACATCATGAATTTAATTCTGGATATAATGGATATTTTACCACATGAACAACTTTTAATTATAAGAAGTTTATTTTTGACTCAAGTACCAAAGATTGACAAAACGACCGTTATTAACTTAAATAATTACATAATGTTCATAACATGTTAATAAGTGATATAAAAGGAATAATGAACTTGAAAAAGGTTCTTAAGCAATTAGAAATTAACTCTAGTTTATTATTGAGGAGGTTAAAGAACGGCCGAGTCAAGTCGGACACAAGGTAAGGGAACTTCTTAACCCAATTCCCATTCTTTGGGTTGAACTTATCTTTCTTATTTATGTTGTTCTTTGATTATGTGAGAAATAAATTTTTATATCTTATCATGTATTTATACTTTATTTATGTGAGCTTATAGTGAATACACATGATCGATCTATTTTATTTACAAAATGCTTTTGGTAAGGGACTTCGTCTCAATCTCCTTTCATTGAGGCATATTTTATTTTATACACAACTTTATTTTATGCGGTGTATAAACCCGTTTGACTTTTACTTTTATTCAAAATGAATATTTTTATACGAAGTGTTTTTACTAAACGACAAAAGGAATGTTTTGTATTATGTACGCGGCGACAATGACTTCTGCGCCGCCATGACCATTATTTGAGTTTCGGCTTCCTCTACAAGACATAACTTTTTTTTAAATGAAAAATAAATACCAAGTTTTAATTTTCTTTTATTTTGGTATTGAAAATGGTTTTGAAAGTGTTTTTATTATATCAATGTGTTGTATTGATATCTTGTGATTGAAATGTGGAAATGTTATGTTTCCTTTATGCATTTTTTATGTGATACGATTATGTTATGGTTTATGATATGTTTAAACCTATTCATATGAGGAATGAATTGGACTTAATAAGTGACGGGTGGAGCCCGCTATACCTCCTAGATGCATCGGTAGGTCTCATGAGACAAACTAGTGTCTTGGAATGAGGCCTTGACAAAATCTTATTTGTAGTCTTGGCACGAGGGCTTGGCTACGTGGTTATGATAGTCTATCATTATGCATTCCATCATTATGAAAGTGGTTATTGATATTGCATTTGATTATTCGACCAGTAGAATATCCATGTGAATAAGTAAATGGAATTATTTCATTATAATTTTTCCATATTATGATGAAGTTCAAGTTTTAAAGGCTTTTGTTTAGTTATACACTGCCTTAACTATTTATGTTTATTTAGGAAAGCTTCCGCTATATTTTTATCCTTATTGAGCATCTGAGCTCACCCCTTTCTATGTTTTATTTTTCCCAGGATGTGAAGAAATATTTTATGACTGACCTGTAGGGATAGTCTGAAGGGGATATGAGTGTGGACTATGGAGACTATGTTATTGTAGTTTTTCACTTTATGATGTAATGTAACATTTATGAATGTATCTTGTATTTCCAAGGATACTAAACTAATCGGTATTTTGAGACATGATCTTTTGTGATCATTCCAATGTTACATAATAATGCACCGACTCTGGGTAACTGGGGTAGGGGCGTTACAGTTGGTATCAGAGGAAGTTTAGTACTAACCTTGGAAGCTAGATTTAGAAAAACTCTGATTAGAGCACATAGCCCTAAGATAGACTTTGAGGATTAGTATAGAAGAACTTCCTAGAATTCTGGTATTATAGAGATTTTGTGAGTTTTCTGAGCAATACATCCCTGTTTGGATACGAGCAGGTAGAGGCAGCTCTGGTACAGATGTACTTAGGGGTAAAACCCGAAAACACCGCTTTGAGCTAGACTCGAACGGGAACTGGTGCATGACAATGGGCCTTGCTACACTCTTGGTTACGACACTCCCAGGGGATATGCTTAGGATAATTCTCATTTTATTTACAAACCATTATGAAGGGTTTATGAGTATATAATTTCTCAAAGAAAGCATTTTTATGATTATGGATTATATCCATAAATAGTTCAATTTATGTTAAGTGTTTTACAAGTATGGAATTATGTATTTTGATTCATAAACTAATCTAGTTTATGACATTGTTTAGAAATGGTGCCTAGTGGAAGGAATGGAAAACATATCAATGCACACACTCCATGTAGGGATTTCCCTCCTGCTCAAGATAATTATAGTAGAGCTGGTGATACAACTTGTGCTGATCAACTTATCACCATACTGGGAAAACTTACTCAGGTTATGAATAATAACCTTACTCATATAGAGCACCCTGATCCACAACGTGGAGGATCAATGTTAGATCGTTTCATGAGGAAACAACCGCCAACATTTAATGGGGGTACAAATCCATTAGTATCTGAGAAATGGATAAACTCCTTAGAGAAAATATTCCATGCCTTGGGGAGTAGCGAAAGGGAGAAAATTGTCATGGCAGTTTACCGCCTCACTGGAGATGCCGATCAATGGTGGTCGCTGATTCAAAACACAAAGGAAGATGAAGAAGTATAAAGTATGGAATAGAGGTAGTTTAAGGAAATTTTCTTAGAAAAATACTTTCCACATGACCATCAAGCAGATATGGAAAGGCAATTTCTGAGTCTGAGGCAGAAGGAGGATAAGAATGTCGCAAAGTATGAGGCTTACTTTACAAGGTTAGTGAGGCATGCTACAGATTATATACATAATACAAGAAGTAAGATTGATCATTTCTTTCATGGGTTAAAACCATTTCTCTGTCAAGAATTAGTCTCACAAACCTTCTCGTCGTATGAAGATATTGTCTCGTGTGCTATCAAGACAGAAAAGGAATTCTCTAAGTCGTATGACTTTAAAGCAAAGCAAGAGAATAAGAGATCTGCTGATCAATCTGGAAATATAAATAAGGGGAAGAATGGAAAAGTTGAATATCAATCCTACAATAAATATGGGATGAAACACCCCGGTACTTGCTTGAAGGGAATGTGAGTTTGTTATAAATGTGGAGAAAAAGGTCACCATTCTCGTGATTGCAAGGTAAAGAAAGAGGCTGTCAATGTTGAATGCTACAATTGTAGAGAAATGAGGAATTATGCAAATGAATTCCCTAAGCGCCAAGGAAACTTACCTTAGAAAAGGCCAAGGGAGAAAGGACAATCTTATGCTGTTACAACAGTTGAAGTGGAATAATTATTATATTTTTGTTTTTGGACTCAAGAACTATATTATGGTTATAAGAATAATGTGATATATATAAGGATTGTACTGCAGTAATTTTTGTTTTCATTAAGGTTTTAATATGATGAAGGTAATCATATTTTTAGTATGTGACAATAAGAGAAACTTTACTTTGTTTGGGGAATCTGATGTTACAATTTATTTTGGAATTTATAGACCTTTTAGAGAAAGTATGGACAGAGGTATTTTGGATAACTATAAAGGTTGGAATGGATTAAGTTTAACTCTGGATAGTATTGTTTAATGTTAAAACATTTTTGAAGATTATTTTTGGAATATTATAATACTATAGTTTTAGGAAAAGGACAACCTGCAGGTCAGGGGATAACCCGTCGCGTCGGACAAAGCTGTAGGAATCGAACCCACAATCATAGTGCGACAGGCCTTTATTACCTACCACTAGCCTATAAGAAGTCCCTGGTTATTACAAAATAGTTTTCCTAATGTAAATGGTATGTGTTAATATTTGGAACCTTGTATGATTATGATAAATATAATATTTTTGAGTTTTATTATCTTTTTGAGTGAAAGATGGGTTTGTGGTAAAAATTTATTAAAGAATGAAAGTCTACATGATAATTATGTATATTTTCTTAAGTTCTTAGTAAATCTCCTAAATAAATTCATCAACTTTATGAAAGGTAACTTAAAACAAAAAAGTTGCCGGTTAACTTTTCCTACTGGGGAATCAATGATCATTTAATCAATCACAAGTTTTTGATTTTCTTGTAGTTAACTTTATCCTAATCCTGTTTTCTAAAACTCTCCATCAGACCTTGATGGTTTGTTTCTCCTCCATATCCATGTTTTTATAGAATCCTAGTATGGGCTATCTCGGGTGACCTTTGTACTTTTCTTTCTTTCTTTTAAAGTTATATTTTTATTAACCCTATTTCCGATATGGGTTTTCCACAAAGGTATTTTCTATTTTCAACCTTTTATTTTCTAATAACATTTTCAAATTACGAGGTTTCAATTTATTAAAGGAGGGGAGAATGTAACACCCCAAACATTCATGATACACTTCTATTTCAATTATGCAATAGCTTGCATTGTACGCAAGTTCAAGAATCTAACACACCACGACCAATCAAAGTAGCTGTTATGAATAGTAATACCCACTTTTTGAAATTATATAAATTTTATATTTCAAAATGGACTTAATTTTTGTATTCTTAATATCTAAATTATCCTAAGTTGAATTTTTTGTAATTTTTTGAGAACTTCCAATTTTTGATGAATAGTGAAAAATACTTAAAAATAACTTTTTTAATAAAAATAATTTATAGTGATAAATTATACTATTGAGTGGTTTTAAAGTATAATTAGAATATATTTTAACCTTTTTATCCAATAGTGGTCATTAGAATTAATTTTACTTTGAAATTTGACATAAACAAATGTCAATCTTTTGATATATATTGTTTCTTAAAAACACGCTATTTATTGTGACAGCGGGAATTAATTATTAAATTAATTAATTCAAATTATATGTTTTGAATTTTGTAAAATAGACATCATTTTTGAATTAGGAAAATCAAATATAGCTTAGGGTTAATTTTTGGTATTTTCCTAAAAAACTTCAATTTTTGATGAATAGTGAAACCACTAAGTGGTAGTTAAAAAACAAATTTTTCTTTTAAATGAAACTTTAACACTTCTGTAAATTGAATTTCAAAAATCCGACATACATGGTTGTCATTATTAAGTAAAATGTGGTTCAATGGGATGAAAATAATTTTTGGTGAATAGTAACTTTTAAGTTCTATTAATCCCGATTAAAGGTAATTAGTGTAATTTAAGGTAAATATAATGTTATAATAATTTTAAATTACCTTTACACTTGTATTACCCTTATTGGATGAGTCATGTCCAACCAAGAAAATCCATAGGTCAACTTTGGGACCCCATGGAGCCACTTGGGTAAGAAAATGACATTAATAACTTTTTATTTAAAGTAAAAATAAAATTGTCACAAACATGTGTTGTTTTACTAAAAAAATTATTACATGGGGTTATATAAAGTAACTTTTCAACTATAAATATTAATTGGAAATATAAAAATATTTCCTACATCATGATATTTTTTTTATAATTTTTAGACATTAAATAAATTAATTTTTTTACGACACCATGCTGATGCAGCGATTACCTCATTAATTAACGATTTAAATAAAATGAAAAGATAATGTAAAATCTAAGACTTACACTTGTCAAAAACCTATTGTATGAGTATGTTTCGAACCCTTATCACCTTATCCTAGAAATATATAATTTTGAGACCTTTAAAATCCGAAACTCATTATATAATAATGTAACATTTCATGACTTTTCTAGAGTACCCCTCCTATCCTCTTATAAAAGGCCCCCACCTCTACCACCTTATTCACACCATCAAAGCCATTTGGCTCGGAAAAAATCTGCCGAAATACTCTCTCAACTTCCCTCTCTTACTCCTATAAGCCTCACTTTGGGCAGAAGTCTTCCTAAGGAAGCCTTTGGCTCTAATAAAAAAGAGTTACCCGATTTTAAGGCAATGTCTTCTCTTATGTTCTTTTGTTTTATTTTGTTTCTCCAACCCCGTAAACTCTTTTAATTCCTTTATTTTGTAACAAAACCAGTATCTTAGATATACTAGGATGTTATTATGATAATTATATAATTTACACTTACACACACCTTCGTCTAATGGTTAAAGAACATACTGTTTCTGTGGGTGGCGAATTACTGCCTCACGAAACGATGATTGTTCAATCTTATTTTAGCACCTTTCATGGTAGACATTAAGATTTCACTATATTTATTTATGATATATATTATGTTTATGTTTTCTTTATGCTTCTGTATTTTTCATTTATGGCAGGCCTTTATGATTTCCATTATGGGTAAATGCGATAATTTCATTTTAGGAAGTGCAGACTACCGCCCCCTCAAAGTGATTTGAATCGTTAATGCCATATGTGAGACGTGTAAAGGATAAAGTAAATGATATTATATATGATATTATAATTTAATTATAATAAACCTTTATATCATTATGATTTCATTCCATTAAATACGAAATATAAATGAAAGTAGCGTTCATGCGTACGTATGGCTTACCATCTCCATGAACGGTGAATTTCATTTCTTACCTCTAAATGTTATGTAATATTATAAATATATATATATAATGGATATATATGATATATATGATATCTACATCATGAATATAATTCTGGATATAATGGATATTTTACCACATGAACAACTTGTAATTATAAGAAGTTTATTTTTGACTCAAGTACCAAAGATTGACAAAATGACCGTTATTAACTTAAATAATTACATAATCTTCATAACATTATAATAAGTGATATAAAAGTAATAATGAACTTTAAAAATGTTCTTAAGAAATTAGAAATTAACTCTAGTTTATTATTCTGGAGGTTAAAGAACGGTCGAGTCAAGTCAGACACGAGGTAAGGGAACTTCTTAACCCAATTCCCATTCTTTGGGTTGAACTTATCTTTCTTATTTATGTTGTTCTTTGATTATGTGATAAATGAATTTTTATATCTTATCATGTATTTATAATTTCTTTATGTGAGCTTATAGTGAATACACATGTGCGATCTATTTTATTTACAAAATTATCTTGGTAAGGGACTTCGTCTCAATATCCTTTCTTTGAGGCATATTTTATTTTATACACAACTTTATTTTATGCGGTGTATAAACCTGTTTGAATTTTACTTTTATTCAAAATGAATATTTTTATACGAATCATTTTTACTAAACGACAAAAGGAATTTTTTGTATTACGTACGCGGTGACAATGACTTCTGCGCCGCCATGACCATTATTTGAGTTTCGGCTTCCTCTACAAGCCATAACTTTTTTTTAAATGAAAAATAAATACCAAGTTTTAATTTTCTTTTATTTTGGTATTGAAAATGGGCTTGAAAGTGCCTTTATTATATCAATGTATTGTATTGATATCTTATGATTGAAATGTGGAAATGTTATGTTTCCTTTATGCATGTTTTATGTGATACGATTATGTTATGGTTTATGATATGTTTAAACCTATTCATATGAGGAATCCATTGGACTTAATAAGTGACGGGTGGAGCCTGCTATAGATCCTAGATGCATCGGTAGGTCTCATGAGACAAACTAGTTTCTTGGCACGAGGCCTTGACAAAATATTATTTGTAGTCTTGGCATGAGGGCTTGGATACGTGGTTATGATAGTCTGGCATTATGCATTCCATCATTATGAAAGTGGTTATTGATATTTCATGTGATTATTCGACCAGTAGAATATCCATGTGAATAAGTAAATGGAATTATTTCATTCTACTTTTTCCATATTATGCTGAAGTACAAGTTTTAAAGGGGTTTGTTTAGTTATACATTGACTTAAATGTTTATGTTTATTTATGAAAGATTCTGATATATTGTTATCCTTACTGAGCATCTGAGCTCACCACTTTCTATGTTTTATTTTTCCATGGATGTGAAGAAATATTTTATGACTGACCTGCAGGGATAGTCTGAAGGGGATATGAGTGTGGACTATGTAGACTATGTTATTGTAGTTTTTCAATTTATGATGGAATGTAACATTTATAAATGTATCTAGTGTTTCCAAGGCTACTAAATTAATTGGTCTTTTGAGATTTGATCTTTTGTGATCATGTCAATGTTACGTAATAATGCACCTACTCTGGGTAACTGGGGTTGGGGCATTATAGTTTAGCACCTTGGATTCCTTTTTTATTATGAAAAGAGAATGGATGATGTCCCATGAGTTATGGCATGATGCAAGACTTGACCTTTGGACTAGGTGGGAGACTTGGATACCTTTAGACGTGACTTAATGTTTAGTGAGTTAGATATTTTTCAATGATCGAGGGAAACCCTCAAGGGGGGTTGGCCCGGGTTTATGGGTCCCTTTAAGGTAAGAATCATAGGAATGTGATCATTTTTGAGATCAATTCATAGGAGGTTCCATTGAGGTTATGATGAAGGCATGGTGATGACTTGGGTTTTTTGGGATCAATCACTTTGAGATCTATCACATTAGAATGTGTGGAACCGAGAGTGCATTGGTATAATGGTGATATTTTGATGGAAGGATTGGTTAGGTTCTAGGGCATATTATTGGGATGAATTTTAGTATACATGAGAGAGTGTGGATGAAATCTCATGACTTAGAATGACATAGAATAGAGGCAAAGCATTCATTTAAGTTTGGTGTAAGATTTATTCTTGATTTTGAAGAGGAGTGACAAGGGTGATCTGACTTGTTGGAACTAACCCATGTGAGGAGAATGGTTAGTGGTTTAGTCATGTTAGTCTAGGTTCTTGATTCATGGATCATCTGATTGTAATAGACTATGAGAGTTTCTTAGATAATAACTATACCTTGAAGGGTAGTGTGGTGTTTGGGATAAATAATTTTATCTTGAAGTCATGTGTGCATAGGTTATGAATAGTACTGGTTGGACCATGATTGGGTTTTTCGTTTTGTTTGGGTCTAGGGGAAACCTGATCAGTGTAGCCACAATAGAATTTTTGAGGTCAGTGCTTGAGGAATGGTTTAAGGAAAATCTTATGGTGGGGATCACACCATAATCCTTTGGAGGATGTTTAAGTGGGTTTTTAATAATGGAGATTTCTATTCTTAGTGAGTTGAGAATGAGTGGATGATGATTTTTTGTTGGTCCTTAGAAGTGATTGAATTATCCACATCCAGTCATTGTGTGTGGTGATTGATGAAGCATGGGTTATGGACATTGGAATTGGTTATAGGGCAGTGATAAGGATACTCTTATAGTGGGGATAATTATATCAGTCTTAGTTGAATGTCTCTCATCATTGGAGAGTTATGGATTCCATGGGATCAGTTGTTGAATTGTTTTGATAACATCAGTTGAACTGATTCTTAGGGTGGAAGCATGGATGTTGGTTATCCATCAAGACTTCTTAAGGATGATAAATCCTATAGTGGGGAGATTATAAGACCTTGTTTTTTTTGAGTTGTGAAAATGAGGAGAAATGTGAATTTTTGGCTTTCAATTGTTCATGAAGGGTAAAATAGGAATTTTACTCTAGAAGATGATCTCAAATAATTTTTTGAGCACCCTTTTGTTCTTGAAAAGGGTGTTTACTCTAGGACAATAATTTAGTGGAATCTAAATCCATTCAAATTTTGGAAAAATATTTAATATTTAATTAATTAAATATTAATTTATTAACATAGGTTTGGATGGTGATATATTTTGAATAAATCGTCGAATTGAGATTTTGTATCCTTGGTTGAGTCTGGAACATGTGGTTTTTTCTAGGCGAGGCATAACCTCTAGTTGGGTGTCGGGCCTAGGCCTGGGCCCCCTTTTTATCTTCTTTTCCCCCATTTTACTTTTCCTTTCCACTCTACTCCATTTGATTCTCACATATTCCCCCCATTGGGTCTTCCCTTTATCGTGATCGATAGATAGAGGGAGAGGGAGGTGTTTCTGTGAAGCTCGGGTCACACTGGATCGTCGTGCTATAGCTGCAGTGTGCAGATATGATTGAAGCTTTAGCAGATTCTGCCCAGAGTTAGGACTTATTTTCATTTTAAGATATATATCCCCATAATGTTGTTTATTTTTAATTCTAAAGGCCTATTATTATTTCTTGGGATCCCATGGGGGTCTATTTGTAGCTATTTTGGGGAAAATGGGTATTTCAGGAGGATTGTAGGGGTTTCCCAATCGGAAAACTCAATCACACGACATATAGTTTTAAGAACGCATGCTATGTGTTATTCTTATTTGGGGAAGATAAAGTTTTGAGACTACATGTCATGCAGTTTGAGTACACGGTGTACAATGGCATATGGCCATGTGGTTAAGTTCTTGGGTAGACACCAAGTATAAGGGGGACATGGCCATGTGCAGTACATGGACAAACCAAAGGTGTGCCCTGGCCATGTAGTAGTACATGAATAGAACCCAAGTGTTCCCTATCCCTATAGTATCACATGACTAGACCCATGGTGTACCTAGGACATGTATAAGTTCATGAATAGGGTAGAGATTTTGGAGTACACACCGTGTACTTAGGGTAAACATTGTGTATTGCTCCCTTGTTACCCATTTTAGGGTTTTAGGGAATTTTACACCCCAAAGTTAGAATTATACATAATAGGAGTCCATTATGAGTTTTTCCACATAGAATGTGAAGGTGGAACCATTGGGGTGTTTTGAGGATTTCTAAGAAGTGGTTAGGGGTGAGAAAGTTATGATAGAGATGTTTTCCTCTAGTAATTAAATCCAACGGTCTTCTGAGAGTGAGATATGAGATGAGATGTCATGACCCATACTAATGGGGCCCATGATGCGACTCCCTAAGACCACCTTAAATAGGACTGGGGTTGGAAACTATCATTGAGTAGTAATATCACTAACATGGGAGGCCTTAGCCTAAATTACATGTACACACACATATCTCCAAGCCCATAAAATGATGAAATGTAAAAAAAATGATAAACCATGAATATATACATCTAAATACCATAACCAGAGTGCGATAAAAAGTAATGGAATGTAAACAAGACCAAATAAAAGACCACAACAAAGAGTCTGAAAATAAGTCCAACCTGAAAGTAAATATGGGTACTGCTATAAATATAACAGCAGGAACACACCTTGGTTTGTCAGGATCACTAAGAACTAGCTATTCCTAGTCCCTATAGGGCTCCATAAAAGGTTTAATCATCTGCACAATACATGACATGCATGGGAAAATCCTGTGTAGGGGTGAGTATAATAATACCCAATAGGACAACCCGAAACTGTAAAGCATATAACAAAATAATAATAGCCAGATCTACATAGGTATATGACTAAAAAACATATAACAAGAATATTCAGATATATTCAATAAAGACACATAGTCTAAAGGTAAATTCACAACCATAATGTTAGATTAGGATTTCTACTTGAAATTTCCACATAACACTCATCTAGGATAACACACTCCATTAGTCAGATATCACTGATGACATCTATGTGAGAGATTTTTCTCATCGGGTCTTTTCATAGGCAGTATACGATCAATGTTTGAAGACATATGATACACAAATGAGGATCACTCCCAAGTTAATAGGGTATAATAACAACTCAATCTAGAATAAATCACTAAGTAGAGGATCAACACCCATGTATTGTTGTTCATGAAGATACTAAGAACTCCAACTAGGGAAATAAGATGATAGAGGATCTCATTTTGGGACTCACAGAAGGATTATAGCAACTCTATATAAGAAGTCCTATTGAAGGGATCACTATCCTATGTATAGGATGCGATTACATACTAATCTTCAAGGAATGGATATAGGGAATGAACCCTAATGAAACTTGTCCAAGATACATAGGACAAAGTCTCTAATCCAACTTTTAAGGAGTACACGATGTGTAATAGGAGTACACGATGTGTACTAGGAGTAAATGATGTGTACTAGGAGTACACAACATGTACTAGGGGTACACATCGTATCCCTTTGGTACCAAGTCCTACCCATGTAAATGGTCTCTGATCATTTCTATGTAAAAGTACCTGGTGTTCCCATTCCAGTTTACTCCTGGCTATGTCCGTATACCATCCCAGGTACATGCCAAGCCATTGAAGATGGGGCACACACAATGTGATACTTAACTATATCCTCAAAACCTATCCTCCACTGTGAGGATCCCACATGGTGTTTAGCTCTGTAGTATAAACTATATTCTTATTAATTTCTCTATAATTCCATATCTATAATCACGCATCTTCTCTACTCCTTCGGCTATCGATCCGACTATTCCCTATGCCGAAAAATAAGGAATACCGTCGGTCGAGCCTACTATAATAGCTGGTTACCTAGATCCAACATGAACAATAATTTTGATTACCATTATATATATATAGTTTGATATATACATGTGTTTATTCTTACTATAATAGTGTTTATATTTTTGCATCCACTATTTACATGGTAATTTCCTTAGATTATGTTTCATATAAAAAGGTTATAGAAGTTCCCATCTATAATGAGAATGTCAAGATACTATGATAGTAATCTTAAACATATATCCTATAGTCTACATACATCATATTGAAAGGACACATATGATGTATGACTATTAGGTGCTAGGGGATTATAAGCATTGATACTTCTTCTCATGAAGTTCATACTTGGTGATATATAATAGTGATATCATGAGGTCAGACCCACCAATAGGAACACCACATGTTTCAGGTGTCATTAGTTGTTCCTATCTATGAACATGTGTATTAGTCTATGGACTTGAGATCATTATCAGTGTGCACTACTGGAATTTTACCCTTTACTAATGGTTTAGAACCATTGGTAAAGGATGGGAAACAGTTGGTATATTATATACCAACGGTTTCCCAAACTGTGGCCAAGTAATTCAGGGGTATAGTGTTATACCAATGGTTCTGTGCAAACCATTGGTATATGTGTTAAAGTAAGAGATATACCAACAGTTTCACAAACTATTGGTATATGTTGCCCTTATACTAATGGTTTAGAACCATTGGTATATAGTGTAAAATATACACCCAAATGATATACCAATGGTTTTGAAAACCATTGGTATATGTTACCCTTATACCAATGGTTTAGAACCGTTGGTATATAGTGTAAAATATACACCCAAATGATATACCAACGGTTTTGAAAAGCATTGATAGCCGTTTATACCAATAGTTATACAAAACCGTTGGTATAATATACATCAGAAGGCTATACCAACAATTTTGAAAACCGTTGGTATACATATGTTGTAGCTCCACAGCAGCTAGCAGCTACCTCCAACCTACAAATCTCCACCTCCAACCTGCAACTCTCCCTACAAGAACACATATAGCCAGAATCCAAAAGCCTGCATGGGATGTTTAAAATTCATCTAGAATTCAGAAATTTAGAAATTTAAAATTCATTCCTCACTCAAACCACAACACAAGAGAAAAATCCAGAATCCAATACATCCAGAATCCAATACATCTAGAATTAAAATGCAATAACACACATAAAACCAATACAAAATTAAAATCCAATACATCCAGAATCTAATACACATAACAATATTCAAAATTTAGAATTCATTACAAATACATCTAGAATCCAATACATCTAGAATTCAGAAATTTAGAATTGAAAAGCAATAACACCCATAATAGTATTCAAAATTTAGAATTCACTCCTCACTCGAACCACAAAACCAATACACACAATAGAAAAAGTCTACATGTTATAGGAATCACATGGGATGTTTACTCATGGTCTTGGGTTGACTATCTTAAAACCAACAGAAAAACTTGGGTAGAGTGGACAAGGATCATGATAACCATAAGATAGAAAATGGTAGTGGTCATGTTATTAGACCTAGGATGAGTTATAGGAAGCACATGGTATGTTTATATTCCTCTAATGACTATTTATCCATGTATAAATGGTTCCTGATGTGTTAGTGGGAAACATTGGTCAATCTCGACATTTGAGATGGGTTACCAGAATAGCCTACATGTTATTCATAGACTTTTCAATTGGAATAAGTGGGTATTGTATAATTTTAATTTGTTATCCTGGGTGTGATGTGAGATGAATCCCCATTTTGGGTAGTGGGTATGAATATTCAATTATGTCTTTGGTATTGGGTTCCCAAAGGGACTTTGGTTTCGTCCTAAAACCCCTTGTATGAGGATGGGATTGACATATTAAATGTCGTGTGTTTTAGAATAGGGGTAAGAGTTCCTCACATGAGAAGTGTATTGTGTGAGTCTAGACCATGGATCCATGTGATAAAGTATCTAACACAATCTGAATATGTTTGGTCAGTTTTGTGTATGAAAGTTGTTGTTTTCACTTAAAATCGTGTCCATTTCAAATAAAAGTGAGACAGTTTGAGTGGTACCATCCACACCGTGCCTCATATTGATTTAGGGTTGACTCGTACACATCACAAATGACCCATGTATTGTTTTCATAAAGTATCAACAGAATCCGAATTCGTTTGGTCAGTTTTCCGTATGACAATTGTTGTTTTCAATTAAAATGTTGTCCATTTCAAATAAAAGTGATACACTTTGAGTGGTACCGGCCACACCATGCCTCATATTGAGATGGGGTTGACTCATACATTTCAAAAATGACCCATGGATCCTTGTGCTAAAGTATCAACACAATCAGAATATGTTTGGTCGGTTTTCCGAATGTCTATTGTTTTTACTTAAAACAGTCTTCATTTTAAATAAAAGAGAGACACTTTGAGTGATATCGGCCACACCATGCCTCAGATTGAGGCAGGGTTGACTTGTACACATCAAAAATGACCCATGGATCATTTTCCTGAAGTATCAATACAATCATAAAGCGTTTGGTCAGTTTTCCGTATAAAAGTTGTTGTTTTCACTTAAAATCTTGTCCATTTCAAATAAAAGTGATACAGTTTGAGTGGTACCGACCACACCGTGCCTCATATTGAGGCAAGGTTGACTCGTACATGTCAAAAATGACCCATGGATCGTTTTCCTAAAGTATCAATAGAATCTGAATGTGTTTGGTTGGTTTTCCGTATGCAAGTTGTTGTTTCCACTTAAAATCCTGTCCATTTCAAATAAAAGTGAGACATTTTGAGTGGTACTGGCCACACCGTGCCTCAGATTAAGGCAGGGTTGATTCATACACATAAAAAACGACCAATGGATCATTTTCCTAAATTATAAATAGAATTTGAATGTGTTTGGTTGGTTTTCCATATGCCAGTTGTTGTTTTCACTTAAAATGTTGTCTAATTCAAATAAAAGTGAGACACTTTGAGTGGTATCAGCCACAACATGCCTCATATTGAGGCAGGGTTGACTCGTACACGTCAAAAATGAACCATGGATCCTTTTTCTAAATTATCAACACAATTCGAATAAGATTGGTCAGTTTTCCATATGCCAGTTGTTTTTACTTAAAAGGGTGTCCATTTTAAACAAAAGAAAGACACTTCGAGTGATACCGGCCACAACGTGCCTCAAATTGAGGTGGGGTTGACTCTTACACATCAAATATGACCCATGGATCATTTTCCTAAAGTATCAACACAATCCGAATGCGTTTGGTCAGTTTTACGTATGCCAATGGTTGTTTTCACTTAAAATGTTGTCCATTTCAAATAAAGGTGAGACACTTTGAGTGGTAACGGCCACAAGATGCCTCATATTGAGTTGAGGTTGACTCGTACATGTTAGAAATGACCCATGGATCCTTGTGCTAAAGCATCAAAACAATCACAATATGTTTGGTTAGTTTTCCGTATGTCTGTTGTTTTTACTTAAAACAGTGTCCATTTTAAACAAAAGGGAGACACTTTGAGTGCGATTGTCTCCGGAATCAAGGTAGGTGGTCCTTATCCTTTCATTAATTGTCATAATGTTTTATATATGCTGAATCAATGCTCACCCAATGTTGGGATGTTGGGTCGGGGGGCTGTCTGGGGTCCAGGGAGGAGGGTGGGGGGGGGGTGCTATCCGGGGTCCAGGGAGGAGGGTGGGGGGCTGTGTGGGGGGATGTCCGGGGTCTAGGGAGGAGGGTGGGGGGGGGATGTAAGGGGGGCTATCTGGGGGGCTTTCTGGGGGGCTGTCTGGGGGCTGTCTGGGGTCCAGGGAGGAGGGTGGGGGGGATGTCCAGGGTCCAGGGAGGAGGGGGGGGGGGTTGTCTGGGGTCCAGGGAGGAGGGTGGGGGGCTGTCTGGGGTCTAGGGAGGAGGATGGGGGGATGTCTGGGGTCTAGGGAGGAGGGTGGGGGGATTTCTGGGGTCTAGGGAGGAGGGTGAGGGGCTGTCTAGGGTTTAGGGGAGAGGGGGGCTGTCTGGAGTCCAGGGAGGAGGGTGGGGGGCTATCCGGGGGGTTGTTCGGATTCCAGGGAGGAGGGTGGGGGGGGGGGGATGTCTAGGGTCCAGGGAGGAGCAGGGGCTGTCTGGAGTCCAGGGAGGAGGGTAGGGGGCTGTCTAGGGGGCTATCTGGGGTCCAGGGAGGAGGGTGGGGGTGGGGGGGGGGGTTGTCAGTGGGGCTATCCGGGGGTTGTCCGGGGGCTGTTCGGGGGCTGTCCGGGGTCCAGGGAGGAAGGTGGGGGGCCTGTCCAGGGTCTAGGGAGGAGGGGGGGGGGGGAGGGGGTTGTCCGGGGTCCAGGGAGGAGGGTGGGGGGATGTCTGGAGGGCTGTCCAGGGTCTAGGGAGGAGGGTGGGGGGCTGTCCGGGGGGTGTCCGGGGTTCAGGGAGGAGGGTGGGGGGCTGTCTGGGGGCTTTTCGGGGTCCCTAGAGGAGGGTGGGGGGCTATCCAGGGGGCTGTCCCATACATATGAGATGGTATTCACATATTTTCTAAGAAAATTCTTTCAAGGTTAAGAAAATAATTTCTATATATCAACTTCTAATCAGACCATCAATTTTATAAATTCCACTAAAAAATTACAATTTCATTAAAATAGATAAAAAATAAAGATAATGTGACCTACCTAATCACACATATATTAAGGCACAACAAATCAATAAACATCAAAGGTTAGTAATATCAGTAAAAAATGTGACGGATCAATATGTCCCTCATCACCATCATTGTCACCCTTACCCTCATCCTCATCGTTGTCCCCATCATTGTCCCCACCCTCCTCCTCACCCTCGTACTCAACCTCAGCCTCCTCATCAACCTCCTCCTCCGCCTCGGCCTCCTACTTTCCCTCCTCCTCCACCTCTGCCTCCTCCTCGGCCTCCTCCTCCTTCGCCTCAGCCTCCTCCTCGCCATCTTCTCGAACACCACTAGAACTTCCACCTGGTGCACCATATATAGAACGCATCGATGACATATATTCATCACAAGCAGTGTTGGCCTCTGGTGGAAGTGTTGGACATAAAACTTCCATCAGTTTCATAAATGTAGTGTTTTCCCTAGAATACTATTCTGTCGTCTCTGTGGACCCTTTTTCAGCCTATTCTTCCTGTGCCTTAACTTGCTGCAACTCGGTGGCACTACAAATCGTACCTGAGGAGGGACAATACCTCATCAGGACTATACTCTTCCCAGGTCGGCAACATACTCTACCAAGGTGCTCATCTCCCAACATCTGATGTAAGTGATCGTGTGGCCCAAAATTATCAGGTTCCTGGGCATCAAGGGCCTCTAAAGCATCCTGTTACAAATATTAATAGATTATTAAGTTAAACAATAGAGATTAAAATTTTAAATATACAAATTAAAACTTACAATCTGCTTCTGAGTCGCTTCATTAACCGCACATCCATCTTTCTTCTTTCTACTCGAGCAAAACAGTTTTTCTCGAGGCACACATCCTTCTATATTCAATTTATTCCTCTACAATTATATTAAATGTAGAAAACCATAATTAAAAATAGGATACCAAAAAAAACATAGTAATTTCAATAGAAAGTGCAAGTCGTAAAGAAAGATTATAAACTATCATACCCACTATCTCTCATGATCTCACATCGTAGTACGTCCTAATGTGTGGAAGTATTTCTTAGCATCAATGTTTTTTTTATTTCTTCCAGATGCATCCTAAATAAATTTCAATAATTAGTATTAATGAAAAACATGAAAATTTTCATTTAAATACTTTTAAATTGATTAATACTGTAAATTGGCTAGTCGCCCAATGAGTAATCATCTGTCAGTACTATTATAATGGAAAATAATCCATGACAGGGACCACCTCTAACTCTGTGCCCACTCTAGCACGCCATCCAATGTACAACTCATGTTTATAATCTCTCTAAAGATCACCTAAATCTTTTAGACGTGCTGGTTGTGCACCCTCACCATCAGGGAAATTAAACCGCAGCTAAAACCAAAATATTAATTCATATAAATACAAAAATTAATATATTTAATTAAATACAACAGATTTTTTTACCCATATCTCTACCCAGGATTTATCCTTGACTTCATTTGGAAGTTGTCTCCATGAGAGCGAGCTGACAGAAATGATGTTAGAGTATTTGGCAAGCGTCGCCAAAAAACTCTGACATTGCTGCCCAGATTTTTCAATCATCTGACTATCTTCATTGTAGTCCACCATCAACTGCGTGCGGTGGTTCCACACCGAATGCATGTGTGTACGCCCCCGCCCCAGCCTCCTATTAGTATATGTATCTTTTATGAAAGAAAAAAAATATTTTATCAATACATGTTATAATGAAAATAAATAATGGTGTAACAATTTGTTAGGGTTGTATAAGTATACCCGCGGTAGTCTGATCAATGGGGGCTGCTGGATCCGCAAAAACTAAAGGAACACCCTTTATTGATGGAGTGGGAATGTATGCTCCATAGGGAAAAAATTTGGTAGAGTAGTAGTCAAAGAAGGTGGAATATAAAATCTCAGAGAGAAGGAAGCAGAAGTAAAAGAAGATGACAGGGATGGCTGGCCAAATGTTGGATGGGGAGTGGGAATCATCATCGGATATGGTACAGATGGGTGAGGAGGCTCAGATGTAAAGGGTGGTAAAAACATGGGAGGGATAAATATCCCATGTTTCCCTAATGATACAATGAGATCAGAACATGGGATGGATGGTACGTTAGTGGGAGGGTAAGAGTCTAATCAGGTATGCCGACTAGATCGTCTAGCTCCTGTACCACCCCCCTCATTTGAACACCACGTGTACTAGGACCAATACTAGGCTACTCATCAAATAACTGTTGCCTAATATATGGATCCTGAAAAAATGTTTGAAAAAAATTAATCACATAACATTATATATTATTTAAATAAATATATTTGAAATAAAATACTCACTGCATGCACTAGTGGTGGAATTCCCAACTCAGCCATGCAACGAATGTTGTCCATAATTTGTTTTTGTCGCCTCTCTTCAATTGGTTTCATTTTACTACATTTAAAAACAAATATGGAAGTAAATAGAAAAGGATAACTAATGTGTAACCCAAAAAAAATGAGAGGGAATAGGGGGATTCATGGATAATTTAACTAACCATTGTTTTAGGTGAGCTTGAACAAATATATAATAAAGTTAATAAATAGTACAATATGTAATAAAGAAATTTAATTTTTAGTAGGATAATTATTTACTAAATTTCATCAGTCTATTAAAATCATGGAACATTGATTCTACTAGATTCATAAGTGGTGAAGCAGTTTCCAAAATTAAGGAAAAAATTAATTTCTTTAACTCAGGTAGATGATGCAGGTTCCAATACATGTTTTGCAGAAGAATACAAACCATCATGTTCATTACCTCATAAAATGTTAAATAGAGGTCTTAGAGTCATACAAATTTTATACAAATCACAGTTGAAGCATTGAAATTTTCACCAAGTTAGAAATGTTTGTTTCATAGGTTTAAATACAGTTCAATTCCAAATTACAAAATGCAATTCAAATAAAAATTTCAACCAATAAACATTGAAAATGCACATAACAACCAATCAAATACAACATATTTGTAATAAATATTAAATCAATTTGAATATAACCAACCTTAACAACCCAACTCGAGGTAAACCAAAAGAATTGAGAAAATTTATAGATGATTCTATATATTTTCCACCACAAATTTAGGTTCATAATCAACTCTGACAATTGAGCTATTAGAGTCATCAAAAGAAATAAATGGATTGGTTCCAATGGTAGTAGGGACAGTGTCAATTCCATCATCACCATCATCAAAAATATTTCTTGGAATTACTTCAACCATGACACCAAATTTAGGTAAAATTTGGTCTTTGACATAAAAAAAATGTTTATCCATTGATTCCAATACATATGGTTCTTTGGTATCAAGAGTGCGAGTCATATTAATTACTCGAAATCCACAATCATCAAAAATGTGCCCTGTCTCTTCATCAAATCAAACTAATGGCATTTCATCATCGTGAATCGTCCATGAGAGTAATAATCCAATATTACTATTTTTTCAATAACTCCATAATAACCCACATTTTCAAATCACGGTCTACTATCTGATGCACTGGCATAACAATATGTTGTGGTAGTAACCATAACACCGCCATGTTGTGTTCTCATGTTCTTTTCTCGTTCAATGACAATAAATTTGTACCCATTGATAACAATTGATTTACAGTCACGAACCACGGTATTAGGACCAAAAGCCAAATCTCTTATTTCCTCAGAGACATAGTCAGTAGGAAAACTCAATACCTGCAATATAAATTAATATTAAACTTAATTAAATATTGATTTAATTATTTTAAACAGTAATATATTTACCTTCAATTTTAACCAAGCAGAAAACTCTTTGCTATGAAAATACTCCCTCTTTCTCAAAGATAATGAACGATGCTTTCTATTTATCATTTTTTTATGTTCCCTGTAGATAAAAAATATGAATATATTAACATATATATATGTAAGATATACATATTCAATTTAGTTACCTGGTGTAGTCATCGAAAAAATCACAGTTAAACAAAATTGTGCGATGTTCCATCTCCCACTCTTCAAGGATTAATGTATTCAATGTATTTGATCCAAGAATTACTCCTATTTGAGGAAGTGATGGAAAACTGGGTTCAATTTTATCATACTATTCTTCTTTATTTCTCATTGGTATGTTCATTATTTTAGTAAAATCAGACAAATACATTGAGCAGAAATCCATACATTCTTGAGCCAAGTAACTGTTCATTATAGAACCTTCGGGATGATTCTTGTTTTAGACATAAGACTTGAATGTGTACATATTTCTTTCAGTTGGATACATCCAATGAAAATAAACAGGTCCTCCGAGAAGTATTTTAGTGGGAATATGGACAGTCAGATGTAACATGCATGTGAAAAATGATGGAGGAAATATTTTATCCAACTCACAAAAAATTAATGAGGCATCTGTCAACATTTTTTGAAAGAAAGACTTGGAAAACTTCTTAGCATAAAGATCTATAAACAAATGGCACAACTGAATAAAAGTCACCCTTACATTATTGGAAAAAAGATGACGAATTGCTATTGGAATCAACTCATGCAGAAGAACGTGATAATCACGAGTCTTCAAAGATTTTAGCTTCAACTCTCTTCTGTTGACCCATTTAGATATGCTACTTGAATATCCATTAAGAACTCTAATATTATCTAATACTTCCAGAAATTGTTTTTTTCGTAGGTGTCATCACATTAGAATCACATGGAACTTTCCATTTATTTTCACTCATACGCACAAGATGCAATTCTGGTCTGATGCCCCAATCTACAAAGTCATGTTGAGACCGTAAATCATCTTTTGAATTTCCCTTAACATTTAGAAGTATCAAAAGCAACATTTTACATATATTCTTTTCAATGTAAATTACGTCTAAGAAATTACGTAACAAATTGGTTGACCAATAAGGCAAATCAAAAAAGATACTCATCTTCCTCCAATTGTAATAGGTTTCAGTGGAAACATTCTTTCTCTCTCCATATTTCATTTGACCCTTCCCGAATGAAAAAATGAAATCTTTCAATTC